>VURO01018807.1:0-16362 GCA_015108175.1 Pelvicachromis taeniatus | reverse complement strand
AACCCCCAATTACCCCCCCCCCCCCCCCCCCCCAGATACCATCTCTCACACACACACACACACAAATCGCTGATGCATTTAATATTATCCTTAATACATTTCTGATTGGAAACCTGTTTTGTTTTTGCTGCCTTTATATGAGCAACAGAGAGAGAGATGCAAACCGCTCGGTATAAAAGCAAACCGTATGATCGCTCCTGCAATGTTCCTGACTCCCACAAGGCCACACGTCACAGCTGTGAACTTTTCGCCCCCTGTCTAATTAGATGACCTGATATCTTAAAGCAATATGTCAGAGTGGAGCGCTGACCACCAGTACTGTCTGTCCTTTTTTGTTTTGTTTTGTTTTTACCACTAATTTTTTTTTGTTGCTTTTTTTCCCCCTCTGTTGGCCTTGAATCGCATGACTGTGACACCTAAAAGCAGGTACAGGTGCTTGATGTGTGCTTACCACTTCATGTGCATATGATGATGATGAAAAAGTGAAGAATTAACATTTCTGCTCCACAGAGGGCTTTAAATAACTGCTGAGAGCAGCCTTGGTATTTATTTTTTATGTGCCTACGCATTTCTTTCTTTCTTTTTTCAGTGGGACATTGATGCTTTTCTGGAGAAGACCCCCCAAAAAAGACAAATCTGTGACCTCTTAGCCACATATAGCATAAAGGAAAATTTCATTCATTCAATTTTCTTTTTTCATTTCTTTTTTTGAGACAAAAACGTAGCATAAGAAAAGCACAGAAGGTTTGCTTTTGCTCGTTGGCCCGTCCCGTGATGCCTAATGCAAATATTTAAATGGGGTTTATGGAAATTCCTGGGATGCACCCAGGTTTGGCATGTAAAACAGGGATGTGAAGATGGTTGTTTACACCGTGCACATTTGTGTCCAGTAAATTCCACTGTGGGAAGCAAAGGAACAGAGATTTAACAGCACAACAAACTCACCTGTATATTGTTTTTTAAAGTGTAGCACATTTGGAGACGTGCTTCAGTTCAAAAGGTGGTTCGGTGTAGTACTCTAGACAAGGTAAGAGTTTATAAATGTATTCATTGGGTGCTCTGAAAATTGTGAATTTGATCATTTGTTTAGGTTGTTTATCCAAGACTGAACTCTGGCTACTCCAGTGTGAGCGTTTAGTGCTCTACTCTCTTTCATTTGAATGGGTCCTCTTGGTTCAATTGTAGGCACTATTGCACTATTTTAAAACATTTTAGAGACTAAGCAAGTTCATAAACAGAACATTGCGCTGGGCACATTAAAAACAAATCGCTGGTGTTTGAGAGCTGTCGATTGATCATGTTGTAGCACAGAGAGGATGATGGTGATAAGTGCAACAGAGATTTATCTGATTTTATTTATATACGCTTACGTGTTTGTCATTCTCACTGATCACCCAGCAGTTGCAGAACCGTTTCATCTCTGACTGCATTTGATTCAGCTAGTTGCGAGGACAAGAGAGAGAAAAAACATGTGGCAGCAAATATCTGGCTCTCTTTATCAATACACATCTGACTGTTGACAGGACCTTGTGCGGTGGTAATCGTGAGACCAGTGAAGGGAGGGAAGGGGAGGGGGAGGATGGGTGAGATTTACAGTTTCCTTTACCAGGTAATGTCTCCTGTTGTGAAACAATGTGACAGAAAATCAGTACATCTGTGATGGCTCAGCAGTGTTCTTTGCCCCTCTACATTCTCCTCCAGGAGCTTATCCAAAGCTCACCTCAAATGTACTGTATGTAGCCGGTGGATGACTCATCCTCGGGAGAATGAGCTGCAAGGTGCAGGTAGCCTTGCAAATAAACATTTCACAATTTGCAGAGTCTTCTGAAGTACTTTGCTGACTTAAAGTCTGATCCTGCAGACTGCAAATACAAACTCTGACAAACCAATTCTGCTTCATTCTGTCTGTGAGGCATACCGTGTAAAATGTCCTCTGGTGTTGACGTGCCCCTTCAGTGTAACACATGTGACGTGTGCATCAGTGAAATACTGACACACACACACACAGAGTTAAGGATTTTTTTCTTTTTTTTTTTTGTCATTTTGTTTATTGAAACAGAAAATTTGTCATCATTGCAGCAATTGCCATGGAGACAGGGTTTAAATCCCAAACCTAGTGGTATTATACACTGCATGAGTGTATGCTCGCTACCGTTTACCGCAACTTCCAGGAAGACTGCACGCTGGGTGGATGGGTGACTCCGCCTCTTTTGGATGGTTGTGGACCATGCGTCCATTCAAATGATCCTCGATTCCCGGCAGCCTCTCACACCTGTTCCCCTAAAACATGTAAAATTCTCCCTTGTTTCTCGTTCACTTTGCAGCATCCCGATTTTCTGTTATATTAGTGGATACTGTTTGTACCATAAAGTTTGTCCCTGATGACAAAGCCACTTTGCTGTGATTTAATTGTATTTTATAAATCACCTGTGATGAAATTGGATTGAAGTGGTTAGGAGGAAAGTTCTGGGTTCACCTCCAGTCTTTCTGTGTGCTTCTGTGGGTATTTCCACCTTCCTGCTACAGGTCAAGCATTCAGGTTAAATTAACTTGTGATTCTAAACTGGCTGTAGTTGTGCTTGTATGTGTGTATTTTTTTCCTGTAATAGACTGGCACACTATTCAAAGAGTACACTGCTTATTCCCCAGTGTTAATTGGGATAGCTCCCAGTCAAGAAAATGGATGGCACACAGCCTCTTCTAAACATGTGGGTCTTGCGTGCATGTCTTTGGGGGTAATATGAGAAGAACTGTGTTTTCTAACATTATTGGTCTACAAAACTGACACTATATCCACTTTAGGATGTTTATCACCAGATGAATGCGTAAAGTGCTTATAACCATGGGAACCAAAGGGCAAAAAAAACATCGTAGACTGCTATAGGCTTCGTCTACATTAGGTACAATTAATATTAGGCTGTGCTGTCCAAGAATTACTCAACCGTTAGCTAGCATTCACGTTTAATGTTTTGAACCTGATATGCTTATGTGTATGAGCTTGTTTTGAAATGTTGATTCTTGGAAGCCTTTATTGTCATTATACACAGTAAAACGCCATTTAAAACAGCTCCATAAAAGTGCACATGTACCTAGCACATTATTAAAAAAAAAACTATACAATAATATAACTATACAAATAATATAAATACAAAAAAATAAATATATAAATACAAATATAAATATACATACACAGCACTGGGTGACACAGACAGAGAATGATGACGCGTACAATTCTAAAGCCAAGACCATCTCTGCCACCTTTAAAGTAACTTCATGATGCATTAAGATGGCGATAAAACAGAACAATAACATGGAGCTAGTATGCTATCAGTTTGCAACTGACTGGGATAAAGCTGTCTGTTTGTGATAATATTAGCTGTGAGAAATCAGTGAAAAGATGTTGCCATCTGCTGTCATCTACATACGTATATAAAGTCTAGCCAGAACTTTCTATTCCTCCAGAAACAGTGACATAGTTGCTGCAGGACAGCAGTTTAACCGCAAAATGTCATAGGTGCTCAGAAACCTGGTTTATATAGGAATATAACCAGGACAAAACCAGCTGCAAAGAGACGCATTGCAGACAAGTTTTGCTCATTCGCGCAGACTGACTGTAACGTGTTGACAGTCTGTTTGTGTTTATAAATTTGACCACAATTATTTCCAAATATTCACCAATGTATCTGAGAGCAATTGCAGTCATTCCGAGTCACAGCATGATAGTGTGACTTGGAATGACCTGTGCAATCAAATTGGAATCAAAAGTGCTCAACAAATGTGAAAAAATTGAAAGCAATCACAGAACAACCACCAATTTTTCTAAGCAGGCTGCCATCTTTTTTCACTCTTGTGTGACTGAGCTAATATTTACTGCATCTAATGCACATAATGTGGGTCTGACACTTTTATATACTCATAAATTATCCTGTAATCTACAATGTAAAGCAAATATTTGAAGAAAAAGTCTTGCTAGCCATTTTTAGCACTCCCAACCCAGAGAGCTAGGAAAGCCTGTATAGAGCGGACAGCTTTTATCTTAACCGAGAATCCCCTTTCTGTGGCGTATCACCAGTAAACACTCAACAGCCATACTGCCCATTTAGTAAAAATGTATGTGTCTCACACAGGCTGGTTAAAACAACCTTGTGTTAAGACTACACTGGCTTTCCCCCTGCAGGAGGTTCTTGCCAGTAGCCTATAGTGTCAACACAACACCACGGACCATTTACACTTCCTGACATCCTTTTTATTGAACAACGGAGCAACTTTTTATTCGGGTTTAATTTGTTTTGTTTCAAATAAAGTTAGAGCCACATCCATGCTACACCCACACAGGTGTTTTCACTTTCTTTGCCTGATTAGACCTCCTCTCAGGACTGTGTGGGTGTGTACAAACTGCTCGATTCACATTCGTATCACTCTCCTGTTAGTTTCCTTGCACCTGTTACAACAGTTCAACTTAAAGCCTTCATCCTTATTATTAAAACATCCGTATTACTCTCGTACTTATTTCTCCTTCAGTATTAGGGTGCACATGATTGTGGCAATGTTTTGATTGTATTTGATCGGCATTTCCTAGAAATACGAGACGCATTGTTATTGGGAATATAATATCTCACTAGTCCAGTCCCAAAGGACAATCTGATTGTTAATTGAAGTAAACTGATGAAGGTTTTGTCAGGTTTATCTTTGGTTACACGGCTGTAACAAAATCATAGGTGCTTCCTTATTGAAATGTAAAGTTGTGACGTAAAGAGCTAATAACAAACATATAAAATATGTTGCTGATGATTCCTATCTTCCTGAGGTTACCTTTATGAAAAAAACAATATTAATATTGGTTTTGAACCTTCAGTGTCAGCATTTTGGCTGCCTTCGTGTTTTATTTTTTTAAAGCCATAAGTTAACATGTTTGGATGAGAAGGTGGATTACTAAGTGCTAAGTTGGCTTGGTTGGCAGCTGCATGCATAAACTGCACAGATGTGATCCACCTGCTAATTGGTGCTAAGGTCATCCACAGAAGTTAAATTCTTTTATTTATTTTTATTTTGTGCCAGATGTGCTTTTTAATCCTGTGAAGTTGGGCATTTGAACAAGGTAGTCCACCTTTAAGAACCAGCCTAGTGAGGAGTAGAGGAATAGCAGTTTTGGGGACTTTGGGTTTCATTTTCAGGTCTGAAGGTAACTTAATCAAATTTGGTCAGTCCCCATAAACTGCTATGTTACAGTGTTAAATATTAAATTAATTAAAACACCCGTTTGTCGTGCACACCTGTGTCAGTGTGTTGTAACTGTATAGTTTATGAATGCAGCTTGCTAAACAGCTTGCTAACCAGCTAGCTAGCGTTAATTGGTACCATAGCTCTTTAGCCTCTTGAGAGTTTGTTTCTGGCACTGAATTTTTAAAAGATTGTAATAAAAAATTGCCAGGCAGATCAAAATGTCAAAATTTTAAGTTATTTTAAGATAGTTACCTGAAAATTTGGTAAAATAGTAATGCTGAGTCCAAAATCCAATGGATGACATCATGGTGACTATGGTCGTTTCTCAAGTACAAGTCTGTCCTCGCGTTCTCGTCCGGTCTTGCACACGAGCACGGACTCGTGATTTGTACAAGTACTTGATGATGTCACAGGTCCAGAGTTTTTACTGCTATCCCCACTTAATTTAACTGTGATTAATATGTTAAGAAGCTTAACTTTAATCTCAACCAAACCGATTTACTCAGGAACAAATAAAACACTGAAACAAACCAAACATTACGATTTAGAAGTTATCTAAAAGACTTATATATCCTAACCTGAGTAGCGAAAGATCGCGGGGGGTTTGAAAACTGGGGGTTACCCACCAGCTATCGAGCTGGTGGGTAACAGATGTCTCCAAAAACTTCGGAGCACTTTTGTGAATATGTGATGTCTTAATAAATCAAGCAGATGTTTGAAGTTTACACAGCTACATTCTCGCCTGCAAATATTTTAAAAGTTTATTTTGTGACCCAGAAAGAGTAATATTTAAAGGTTTTTCGCCACGGTTCTCCACCATTGCCCTCCGCATTGCCCTCCGCCATTGCCGCGTTTCAGTTTTGGATGAAATGCATCATGGGATATCTAGCTGTACCAAGTCCACACAAGTCACCACTGATGCATGCTCGATAAAACGGGCGGAGCGAGAACACATCCGGGAATTTTTCGCGTACTCGGCTTGATGCGTACTTTGAATTAGAACAGCACTTGGTGTCCGACTGATGACGTATAACGAGTCCGCGAGAACGCAAGTACACACAAGTACGCATATTGAGAAACGGTCTATGTTCCTCTTTTAGGCTACATACTGTTTATGCCTGTGTCATGTACTTCTGCACGTAGCTTATGTCATGAACTGAACCCCATTTAAATCTTGCCCTGCAACCTTCTACATAACCTGATGTGCACCTCCTGAGAAATATAACTACATGTCAGGTCAACACAGAAACAACGGCTTTAATGGCATGGAAGGTTGAAGTGTAAGGATAAAGAGCCAGTGTTGGGGATAAAAGGAGTTTTTGGTTACTACGCAAGTTAAGACGTAGCTTTCCTGCAGAAGTCTAAATCAAGCTTTACAGTATTTTGACTTAACAGTAATTTGATTAAATCAGTGCATTTGCAATGAGAAATATGGTTACACGCAGTCATAAAACTAAGAAGGTGAGTGTGCAAGATGTTGTTAGCCATGTTAAAGAAGGCTCTGTGCTTAAGTAGAACAAAAGTCTTCATTAATACTAGTAATAAATATATTTGTCTACTATTTCATGTCAAAATGGCTGCTGTGAAATTGGTTTTAGTTACCATTTTGGCTATGTGGTGAAATGAGATGAGCCACATCGTAACTTTCAGAGAGTAGAATGATATTTAGTCATTTATACCAATGCTAGCTAATATTTTTTATATTACAGTGTGATGTGGTGTTGGTGTTGCATTGTTTACATTTTGTGTTGTTAGTGGCTCCAAAATTTTCTAATTCTTTTTCCCTTCGTTTGTTTACATAGCATCACTGAGCCTATTAAGCAAACTTTATTAATCTAAGCAAATGTGCACTTACTGAGTGGCTCTTACTAACCTGCTCTCACTACTAACCCTTGATTGTGCTTTGAAAAGACCCATGGCATCACATTTTAACCCTATTTAGGTAGATGGAAGACTATTGTGGTTAACATTAAAAACATTGTGAAATTTAACCAATATCATGGCCTCTTCCTAAACCTAACCAAAAGGTTTTATTGCGTAAACTTAACCAAGCATAAATGACAACAATGACAGACCAGCATTCTGGAAATAAGTGAAAGCTTTGAAGACCACGGTGTATTTCTTTTTTTTTTTTTTTTGGAAGCATGAGTCTATTGTGAATAAAAGTCAAATTTGACAATCAGATTTTTCTTTACTCTTGCCTGCAGATTAATAAACCCTTAGTCCTCACCTCCTGTATTAAACTTCCATAACAGCCGTTATGGCAGTGGATGAACAAAATTAACTGCCTAGCTGAACCTACCCTCCTCTTCTAAATGAAAATATACTAAAAAATACTAAAGAATATCACCATTTTAAAATCATATAAACTTTTTAATAGAGATGCTGTTTGTGTACATGCATGTGATTGCTGTCTGCAGTGCTATCCTACGTCCAAAGGATGGTTGTGTATGCACAGGTTGTGCAAAAATGGGACTAAGCATGGAATTTATGACAAGTGTTACTGTATAAGATAATTTTCAGCCTTTGCATACCTTTGTATTGCTATGGTTGCTCCAAGTGGATCAGCTTTACCCTGTCCATCTTAATGGTGGTCTGATGTGGTATTTATGTATATGGAAACGTTGTTGTCCACTTGCTTTAGTTATACTATATTATATTTTATATTATATTTGAAGGCTGTGTTGCTTTGGGGTGTTTGTGGTGTTTCTCAAGCTCTTTCTGGTGTTGTAAGTGTTACATGTGGACATATCCACATGAATGCCATGACCTGAAGCTTCCCAGAGTAATAGTTAATTGTACTGAGGTGATCAGTACTATTTAGTATATCCGACCATAGATTTAATGGCGCAATGGGTGAAGTGTCACTCATATTTTATAGGCTTCTTCACTGTCAAATCAACTGTCCTCCAACTGACCCAAAGTTTTAGATAAGTGTTATTGTTGGCCAATTTAGGCGACATTTTTGAATTAAATGGCACTAGCTGCAATCATGAAGTTAAATTCATGATCACGTTTCCATGAAAGTGTAATGCCAGCCTTATCCACACCCTTTCAAATGAAGTGTTACCATGGATATAATTCTAGCTGTATGTGGGCTGGATTTCTGCAGACAGAGGTTAATTAAATTTTCTCCTGTCTACCTTCGCCTTTAATTTAAAAAAAAAAAAATTGCATCTGCTTTGTAGAGATGAAAAATTCTTACTTAGAACCACCCCGTCATATCTCCTCCCACTTTCCGCACGTTCCTCCCTCAAATGAATGTGAGGTCTGAGAGGCGTACTTCACTGCTGACACACACAGGGCTTCTCTGTCAGTTGACAGGAAGCTGCACTTCCAGGCCAAAGCGCCTGTTTGATAAATAACACGCGTGTCTCCGGGCGCACAATGTATCTCAAAGACTCTAAATGTGGCCCTCAGTCTTTGTCTCTCTGACACACATATTGCACAAAGCCACACACACACTCATGCTTCTGCACTCTTTCGTGCATATTATACACAAAAGCACTAGGTCTCTCTTTCTTACCCTTTCTTTCTCTCTCTTTGCTGATTAGAAAACAATATCCAGCTTATAACTGCAAGTTAGGCAGACACCCACACTCATTTGCAGTGAAAGGCAAATGACCCTGATGATGAGTCATTGCATTCACTCAGATTTGTTTTTTTTATTCAACACACTGAAGTGAAATCTCTTAAGGCAGAGTTAAACACTGGTCCTTACCATTGTTTCTCCCAGTGAACTCAGATGTACTTTTGTGTTTTTCTCAAATATATATATTTGACTAAAGGTCTTATAGAAATAGTACATAACATCTTAAAATTTCACACACACACACACACATCTTATCTTTGTAAAATCATTAATCAGTGTTCCTCTAAAATTATTTTCTTGTCTTCATAATGAAAAGAATCAGGAATTAGTTCTTTTCATTGCATGTACAATGAAAGGAAAACTGCAAAGGCTTTGCTAGGAACTCTCAATAATTAAAGCAAATGTACTATTAGATTCAATTAAAGATTTAAAAATCACTTTTTTTTGTGAATACTGTGCAAAGATCTCAAGTAACTCCTCATTTATTTATGTTTTGCTAGGAAAATTGGAAATAGTTGTGAAAATGTGCAAATATACATGACATTTCTATACCACTGTATACTATGTGTAATTCTAACAAGCTCTAAAGTCAATATTTGGTAACGACCACCTTTATTCTTCAACCCAGCCTGAACTCTCACAGGCAAACTCTCACAGACTACTTAAATTTCTTTAAGGAGTCTTCAAGAATAGTTCTCCAGGCTTCTTGAAGGACATTTGAAGCTCTTCTTTGAATGTTGGCTGCATTTTGTTCTATATATCAAGATGATCCCACACAGTCTCAATAGTTTTGTGATCTGTGGAGGCCAATCCATGACTGGTAGTGCTCCATTGTGTGCTCTTCTAATCTATCGCTCTAGCTTTTACTGCTTTGGCAGTGTGTTTGGGATCACTGTCGTGCTGAAAAATTCCAGTTCTTGTGTAGTTTGGCAAACCTCAGCCTTCTCTGCATGTTTCCCTTCCTTAAGAATGCCTTCTTGACAGCCATCCTTCCACTGACATCATTTCTAATGAGGCTTCAGTAAACTGCATGAGGATCAACTGAAGGGCCTGATGGATCGCTCATGCCCTAAATAGATTTTTTTTCAGATACTGTTCATCAGCTGTAGAGAGTAGATTTTTTTTAGGTTTACCACTTCTTCTTTTAACCTCCACTTGTCCAGTTTTCTAATGACAAATGGCTCTTTGGGGATCATCTTATTGAGCAAAAATACTATATTATGACTGTCAAACCTTGTTATCTTTTGCATTTTTCATAGATTCAGCTGAAGAAGTTGGAATAAAATATGTGTTTTGTGATAGACTGAATGTAACAGAGTGCCTAAAGATATAATTTTACATTGGTTCTTTGCTAAGTCTGTTATGTGTAGACACAATGCTGGTTCATCCCTTGAGTTAGGCGTCTTTTTATGGTTGAATGATTCATAGGTCAGTTTAATAGACAAACAAAAAACACGCACAAAAAAAATTCCTCTGAAAATGGCCAGGTACAAGAACTGGACTGAAAATGAGTGACAAAGCAACCAGTTCAAAGAAGACCTTCAGAAAGCCTGAAGAACTATTGCAAGAGCACTTGGAAAATTAATTAGTCTGTCTCTCTGTGTGCAAGTATAAAGAAATAAGGGGCGACTCAAGACTGTTTCACAGTACTGTAAATCGTTCTTGTTAGATGTCAAAATAAAGCAATGTCTTTTAGGTTCAATCAAGATATATCACTAAGTTGACAACATTTCTACCAAAAAGTGATTTTTTCCCTTTACTGTTTTTTTGTTTGTTTGTTTTGTTGTTAATCAAGGCATGAAGAAGCAAAGCTTGTTTGATCAGTATTTTGAAATACATAGGTTACAGAATAGTTTCTAAACATAATTTTAGGTTAACAGTGCAGTTTCTTCTGTCCGGTTAATTATCTGGATTATCTGGATGATACAGGGCGGTATACACTATTAAAGGAATATTAAATCAGGTATACGACGTGTGCTTTAATCCCATTTAATTAAACGCACTGTAAGGAAAAAATAACATTTAGTTCATGAAGGAGTGATGAAAGCAAGAAAGTGAACACAAGAGTTATAAATGATACACATGCACTCATCTTACTTCTTTCTTCTTATTTGTTAATCGCATGGAAAACTTTGTGAGAGATAAGAATTCACTCTGCAAGAATTTAATAGCCAGCAGATGTTAGAAGAAATCAAACAAAGATTTTCTGTCAACAGTGAAATGTGGCCACGCAGTCTGACCATAGTTTGTAAAAAAAAAAAAAAAAAAAGCCTGAATGAACCTGAGACTCATTTTTGGACATTAGGCCTGAGGGCTGCAAGTGTTATCTGGCTGCATCAAGTTTACTTTGTTTAAGAAAAGAAAGAATAGTGGAGTGTATGGGGGAGGGAGTGTAACGAGAGTAAAAGGGACTGAAAGGATTTTGATCCAGTGATATTATATATCTGTCCTGGTCAAGGGTAGACAAAAGCACACAGCAAGCCACCAGAGAGCAAAGCATGTCATCTGAATAGTATGTCTTCTTTGCGGTGTTGTACATCCAAAGGCTTTGTGCGCCTGAATTTGGTTGGTAGAAGACACAAAGGAGGCAGTTTGTTCGCCCCTGACAAGTGTGCTTTTATTTGTGTCGGCCCTTTGATGTATAGAGAAACTTTGGCTGGGATATCCCTCGCAGACAAATGCACAAGAAATCCCACTCCTTTGTATTATCCTTAACAATTCCCTCACCAGTCACTGCAAGGCTTTTATTCCCTTTAAGTCCATTATTTTAAACTTTGTGCCTACTGTCTGTCTGTCAACTGTAATGGGGTATCTTGTCTGGCTTTGGGGGATGGATGGTGGGGAGGGGGACTTTGGGCATATACGCTTAGTCGCTGTCCTATCAGGTCAGGGCGTCACTTTAGCTTAGCAAAACAAACTGGAGCAGGTTGGTGCTATTTTGTCCACGTTGTCACCATTTTAAACTTTACAAATACAATATGATGTGATAATTGCAGAGATCGCACACTAAAAACAAACACAATCTCTAGATATTCAGTACTGGATTCTTCATTAACATAGACTTGGGTAGACAAGTCCATATATAATATATTGGCTCTTTATATATATATATATATGAACAGCCCATATATTCAGTATAAGCCTATGCTGGCAAATCATCCAAGCACTAAGAAAGCAAACAACAGGCAAGATCTTTAACTGCACGAGAAGTGGACAAATACACTAATGAAAAGATATCACGGAAAGCTCCAGATCAGGTAGTGTATGGGCTTTGTGGGGCAAAAGGTGTGAGATAAATCTCAAATGCTCTGAAGCTCTACCTTTAGAGTAACAACCTGTTTAAGTAGCTGCTACACATGCCACTTCATGCTTAATCAGCGAGCCGTTGGCTTTAATTTGCGCTTGATTCAAATCTGAAAATGAGTCCAGACAAGGTGAAGAGAAAGCTCACGCGCTCACATCTGCAGCCGCAGCTTTTACGCTGTTGTTACCAAACAGCTGGGACTTAAGTAACTCCACGCAGCAGCGCTTTGACGAGTCACTTTTGAAGCAGAGTGCAGCATGCTTTCCTACACAGCTTTTGTCAGTCAGTCCGGGGATTTGAACTGCCAGCCGTCCAAGTCACGAGTCTCCACCTCCTCTGCAGGCTGCTGCTGTCTTTTATAGCAGACGACCAGTAAAAGAGCTAAAAACTCTTGACCCTTCCATTCCTGGGGGCGCCCACAAGTGCTTAAGCAGATAAAGATTATATTCATCGCATAGGCATTTTAGTACGGGGGTCAGAAGAGGGCTTTTACATAAAAACAGATTGTTTTACAGAACAAATAATGCCGATGTAAGTGTAGACTGGCAGTATTGCTTATGTTGGCTTACACTCGACTGTACTGTAAGGAATTGGTGGTTATACTGGAAACATAAACAATTAAAAAAAAGGTTTTCTTTTCTTGCAAGTAGAAAAGGGTGACTGTGAACTCAAAGTCGGACTCAGAAATCCATTACAAGGTCAACAGCCTGTACAGCTTCAGTCCACCTCGCCGGTGTCCGGCTGAATCACACAAAGTGAATATCTGAGAAGACAATCTACCTCCTACTTCCTGACTATGAGTGCAGTATTACTGTGGAATGACTTCTGTACATCTGTAACCTATAAAAATAACCACACACTTGATATTTTTATTTTATTCTTTTTTTTGCCACTGCCGTCTTTCCCTTCCTTTGTTTTTATTACATTCCAGCATGTCTGACTTCTTATTGGCCATCAGGGTTAAATATTAATGACCGAATCTGCCAAATCAGCCCAAACATTCACAATACTTTTAATGTAGCCACACTTATTTTAACATCTCTCCTTTTTCTCACAGAGTTCAGAAGAAAAACCGAAGGAGCCAAGGCAGTCATGAAATGTGAACATCTGTGTCGACAAGTGTTACATGTATGCGCGGCATTGAAGGTCAGTGGCTCATACTTCCACTGTGCAATATCTGGCTGACCATGAAGGGGCTACCATTTGCAGGGTTGCCTTGCATGCAAAATTTCAGGTCACGACCACTGGGAGCCAATAATGCCTTTGGCTAAGCAACAAGATGCAAATATATCTATTCAAATTCGCACCACTCCATACACATTCAGGGCTTACACAAACACACACGCACACACACACAATCTCATCTCAGTACAACGAGCCCTCATTTGAGCCATGAATAAGTCACAGTCCTGGGGCAATATTTGATCTGAGACAACTTCAGATCCATATTTCTGCGTTCGCTTTTCTTGTTGACCAAGAAAGGAGACTGAGCTTACACCTTCTAGATTATTTTAATCATTTTCATTGTGCTTACTGTAGTTCAGCAGCCTCTCGGTCCAGTGGCAGGCCCAGATTACTCGTCTCACCCAGGGCAGGGATAAAGATAACAGCAGACAGGAAGCAACCTCCACTCCAGGCTGTTGAGCAGACAGAAGTTAGTGAGAGTTAAGACATCAGTGTACTTCTATGTCACACTCGGTGCTCCAGATTCCCCCTCCTTCTCCTCCTCCTCCCCGAAGCCCTAAAGGCAGAGTTTACACAGTCACCTGGTGTTTAACTGGTCACAAGAAGATGGATGACACTGTAGGCAGCAAAGCCAGATAGAAACCCCCTCAATGTCACAGCAGCTCATTCGGTTCAATTTCGGCCCCTGCTTAGCCACTGGGGCAACCCAGATATCATTCATTCTGACACTGTCCATCACACTATACATAGACCAGCGAAATTAGCACAAACGCAGCGTTTGCTATCAGTGTGAAGTATGGTGGCAGTAGGGGCGATTATTTACGGGCTGCATTACTTTCTGAAGACCTGAGCTCTGAGTCATCGACCGAGCCTGATAATTAATTCCACGCGCTACAGAAATATTATGAAGCTGCACTACAGAATGACAGATGTACAGCATGAAGCACATTGTCAACAGGGTGACTACATTAAGCTATTTTGACTGCTTCGTTGTGAGATTGTGCGTTCCTGTAAAACAAATCCATAGTTTTCGTTTTTTAATACTTGGCACTTTATTTTCCACAAGTTGCATTTTGTTTTTCGTAAACAAGGGAGACAGGCGATCCGGCGGTGTGATGTACTCATGTGTAATCAGACTATTTGTTGTTTTCTGTCTGCTCTTTGTTTGTCCCAGAGCTCAACTTCCTGTAGATACAAGAGGTAGAGATACACTGGGATCTGACAGTAAGAGATAACCTGCCATCAGCGGGCCGTCTATTTTTAACAGCAGGTACTAGTAACGCATGACGTGGGGCTCTTGTTATCAATATTTATGGGACAAAGATTAAGACAGAGTAATGATACACACAGCCCTGACTGGATCCATCCTCGCTTAATAGTTGTCATTACAGCGAGGGGGAGGAGGAAAGTGCTTATAGACTCAAAATTTTTAGGCTGGCACTCTGCATTTTAGTAATGATTCCAGAGACCACAATGGGCCCCAAATGTGATTAGCAGATGTCAACAGGGGGGTATGATGACTGCAGTGTTCAAATGGCTTTAACAATACTTTTTTTCCCCCTTTCTTTCTTTTTGGTGATTAATTTTTCTACAGTTGTCATTTGAGGAGGTGGAGCTGAGAGTCATTTTCAGGCATTCACGGGAAGATTGTTGGAAGCTCCTCGGGAAAAAGGTTGGACTAAATCTCACACACACAGGTACATCTTAAAGGTCACGTGCAGCTTCAGGAGGTAAAAAGACAAGTTTACAAAAATATGGAGCAACAATGACAGCAACAAGTGGTAATGAGCCAATCACAAAAGAGATACTTCTGCTATTATTGTGACATCCTACATCTTCTTTGCTATATTACCTGTATCCGATTAACACCAACACCTGTACAACACCAACAGACCGCAAAAAAGGCCGGAACAGTGCGCATTTGTCCCCATGTTTAGCCCGAGACGCAGCCCGTTGGCCACACATTTTAATAACACTCCCGCCGCCAAAATATATTTCACTCAAACTCTTATAAGTTCCAAGAGTAAGCTCAAAAGAGGTGAAGTATCTTGGCAGACCATAGAGCAAAATGCCATGCAGTCATATGCAGCCCAGGGGATGAAGTGATTGATCTATGACCTCGGACTCGGATAAGATATTGTGCTGAAGAGTGCGGGGGAGGGCACAGATAGTGGAAAAGGGACGAGCATGAGTCAGTAACAGAGTCTGCGAAAAGCTGTGGGAGCAGAGGAAGTGTTAACAACATCACAAGTAGGAGCAAGTCAAGTTACCACGTCAGGAAGCAAAAAGGCCTGAGAGTAGGATGATGGTAGGAGCCTGCGAGGTGATGGGGACACATACATCCTAATCATTTAATCATGTAAGGTGAAAAAAAAAAGGAGGGGGAATTGTTCATACTGTCCTCGCCCGGGCTGATATGTGTTACCTCTCTCTTCATGTCACTGCCTTTTATTAGGTGCCTGTAATGAGTAGCCCCCTGTGTGAAAAGCCTGCGAGGACCGAGTTCAAGGATAATAAGCTATGTGTGGCTCGTAAGTCCAGCACCGTTTGCCTGTTTGGTACACGGAGAGCCACATCTTTCTTGCCCAGTAATAATTATGATAAAGGGTTAGGGTATATATATTTTTTATTTTTATCTGATTATGCCATCTTGTGTCTTTGAGGAAGAAATGTATTGACACAAACTGCAAGGAAAATACTTCTCTTTTTTTGTTTTGTTTGTTTGTTTGTTTGTTTTTGGCCACTGCCTCTACAAGCAGGCTGACACAGTAGCTACATGCGTAGTCAGACCAGATTAGAATCAGCTGCGCTCGCCAAGAAAAGACTTTTTGAATGTGTCAGAAGTTTTGGTACAATATTGACAAGTGCCACTGACAACAGAGAAATGTGACTTCAGGTTCAATATTCAAATCAGTGCGTATATTGGCACATGTACGAAGGCAAACCGTATTATCAGAGCAGCAGGTATCGGTCGGATGGCATCCAGTTACCTCAAATACTTTGATGAGTAGCTTTTTTTCTTTTTCTTTTTTTTTTGGTAATTTAATGTTTTTGTTGT
>VURO01018805.1:41635-52355 GCA_015108175.1 Pelvicachromis taeniatus | reverse complement strand
AAAAGCACACACCCACACACACACACACACACACACACACACACACACACACACACACACACACACACACATACGTGAGTTCAGATTGCAGATAATGATATAGAGTGATTTTTTTTTTTTAATAAGCACAAGCTGTTAGTCCCCTTCTGCATAGATTTTGACTTACAGCTGAAGGAAAATGTTTGTGAACACAGAAATGAAAAAACAGAACCCAATAAAAATAAAAGAGGAAAAAAAATATTCCCATTAAATCCTGATCATTCTTGAACAATGTCCTGGCGGAACCTTTGCTCCTTGCCTAAGCTCATGTCTGCTCAAATGAACTTTCTACTTCAGGTTCTGTTCAATAAAAGACAGGACTTTAACATATTCAATCCAAAAATCATCTTTATTCTTCCTTGGCTATTCTTTGCTAGGATGACTTGTGTGCTGAGGGGCTGCTGTCTTCCTGCATGACCCACTTGCTCTTGAGATTTAGATGTCCTGACATTTTCTTTTAAAAATTGCTGATTTATTTCAAAATTCATCGCTCCACCAATGATGTTCCGCCATCCTGGCGCAGATGCAGTGAAGCAGGTCCAAACCCCGATCGCTGCATTTCAGCGATTACACTGGAATTCTGCATCTTCTTCTCTCCGAACATCATTCGCATTTAAATACGTTCCAGTTTGGCCTCATCGTTCTACAAAACATTGAGAAACCAGCTGTCTGCCTGGCAAACAAAATATTTAGACTGAGAGCAGTTACCTTTTCCTTGAAGCCCTGTCACGCACATCATTACTGTTTAGAGTTCTCCTGGTGGTACACTCATGACTTCTTTTATGAACCAATGTTAAACAAATAAGGCATTTAGTTGCTTAGAAGTTACCCTGGGATCCTTTGTGACCTCCTAGACTTTTACAAGACTTCCTCTTGGAATGATTTATTGGTCAACCATCCTGAGGAACTTAACAGTGGAGTTGAACTTTATTTGCACAAAGACAGCCCGGTTATGGATTGCTTATGTCCCTCTTTAAAGATCGTTTTGTAGCATGATAAACATAAACAACAACTTCCTGTTCTTTAAATAGAAATACCTGATTATCATCACAGCCTACAAATTCCTGAGATTTGTGTACTTTTTCCCTTGCACAAACATAACATTGGGTACCTTTTCCCCAAGTCTAATAGTTTGTTTTCATCTCTTTAATAGGACGGAATGAGACTGGATGGTTATTTTGGCCATATTTAAGCAGAAAGATAGAAAATATCAAAGGGTTCATAAACTTTTTCCTGCAACTGTACCTACTATCCCAAGTGAACATCAGACTAGATTATACTGTAGTCTTTCTTTTGAATTTTAACAATAAAAACTATTGTTTGAGACAAGGGGTAAGCAAACCCGTGTTAAGGCACCAAGTAGCTCCTCATAAACCATCACTAATAAAATGCAGTGGGAAAAAAAAAAAAAACAGGTGGTGAGGAGAAAAGAGTGATTTTACCAATAGAGGTTAAAGCTTTGGTGAAAGGGACTGTTTGTCAAGTGAGAAACTGTTCCCTTTCATCTCTTGGGTGGAGCTGTGCAGCAAAGGGCTAAAATTGGTTTCAAGTGTGAGTAAGTGTCTGCTGCGCCCTCTCTCATCTTGTGATAGATGGGAGGAAGTCCCCAGGGATGTGAGGCTGATTGTAACATTGGGCTGCTAATTGATGACATGGCTGGGTGTGATCAATGGTGGAGTGATGGCCTACCAAGTTGTAAAAGAGTCTGGAAGACTTCTGAAAACCGACAACACTCAATAACAAGGAATCTTCTGTTCAATGACTGCTTTTACCTGAAAGGAGGGGGAAAAGTTGTACGTACTCAGCTTGTGTCATTATTAAATCTTATATCAAGTTGATATGTGCCGCAGGAGTTGACAGGTTTTTGATCTTGCCTAAATTGAACACTCACTTTAAACATGTTCTTCGCTTTGCTACTGCTACTTCCCAGCTTATTAGTGACATGCTTTTGTGCATTTTTAAAAAAAAAGTTGTCCAGAATTGCTTACTTGCTCTATCTACCCATCAATGAGAGGAGGCGAGACAAAAGCAGACATTTCCAGGAAGGTTAAACACTGTTAGACAATGAAATGAAATGAGATGGCACCTGCGTCTCTCCTCTTTCCTTCTTTTCAGACTGATGCCACTCTACAGTATCTGTTTCTATCTTTGACACTAATTTTGCTTTACTTGACAAAGAAGACACCCAAAGCCAAAGTTAATATTAAGGCCATACTGTCTTTGCCAATCCAAGGTGCACACGCATAGAAACAAAAAAACTTTGAGGATGTTTCAAAATTATACAGCATTAAAAAAAGAAATCTATCACAGGTATGCTGAATGCCCTGGGCCTAATCAATCGTAAACTTGATATAATTCTTTAACTTAGAATTTGTATATAATGGTGAACACAGTCCCCTGAGATTACCTGATCAGTTTCCATTATGTCTGCGAGATCATTCTCTGACATATTGAGGATGGAGGCAGCAATGGACTTGGCTTTGATCATAGACTTGGCTGAGAGGCCGCCCTTTGCTGCCACAGAGTTGGCCTGCCTCAACCTCCTCCTCTTCATCAACTGCTGCTTGACCTCTTGAACGTCTAAAAGTATTTCACTGGCCAGGGCCTGAAGGGGGAGGAGAAAAAGGAATAAAAAAAGAAGAGGATGATGAAATGGATGTAGAAAAACAAGAGGGATAGCTCTGCCTGGCAGATGAATAAATGAAATTGATCAAGCATGCGCCAGAGAGGCCTAGTACATTATGGAGGAATATTGAGTTTGACACACTCAGATTCTCTTCGGTTTCGCCTCACGCTCCCCTGTAGGAATGTGGACCTGAGGGTTTGTTGCCCTGTCGATTGAAAGCTGAGGGAACAGAGCTTTGATATCAAACGCACCCCAAGTTTTGCTAAATTCTCCACAGACAGAGAATCATGCATCAGAGAGAGAAAGACAGGGAGCTACTGAAAATACAGCCATTCATTTATTTATTTGCTTTCTGAATGTCTCACAGTACAACAGGGCAGCATAACACTGTTAATAATTAAGCTATGAAGGGCTGTTTCAAATGGTGCCCAAGTGAAAGGCGAGCGAGACGAGGAAGGCCTGCGATGGCACAGTTGTCGGGCACTAAATGGGAGTTTGCTCTAAATACAGAGAGACAATTAAATGTTAAAACTGCCACTGTACACGAGAAAGTCAATAAAGTAAACTCCCCTTTGCTTCATTTTGAGCTTATTGATCGAGGCAATAATCTTCTGTATCATTCCCTTGTAAACCCGCTGAAAAGCTGACCTTGGAATAGATGGTCAGATGAGGGAAAGCTAGAGACAGGAGAACTTGCAGTACACAAAACAAAATAAAAAAGAAACACAAAGTACAACTTCCTCTTGGACAGCAGAAAACACAAGCAGGCAAACAAGAAGCGCGGGGCATGTACACCGACACAAGCCTAAGTACAAACACAGAAAACACTCAAGGGCTTTAAAGTAACACTGGTAATCACACATGAGCAGCGCTGAATTGCGCGAAAAGTCTCCACTTCTCGGTCTTAATTTTACACAGGTGCACCAGGTGCAGTTTACACAACCAGAAGTGGTCCCTGCTGGAGACTGCTGAGAGAGTAGTTAAAGGCTTGCAGTTGACATAATGTTTCTGGTCTATTAGCAACACTGAACATACAGAAATATAAAAGGGGATGTCTTTAAGGAAGATCATAATTTAGTGAATCTATTCAAGTGAAAAAATTACGTTTAAATGTTTCAGGGAAAAGTTAAAAAGTTAAAAGTGTCAGGTGTCAGTCACTACAGATTTACCAGTTGCACTTGATTTTTTTTTCTAGAAAACAGTGTGACAAAGTCTCGATTAAACTTCAACATGCAGCATTAGTGAATTATTTTCACAAGCGTCAATCAATCCATTCATCCATCCATCCTCTTAATTGCTTATCCAATTTAGGGTTGCTCGGAGGCTGGAGCCTATCCCAGCTGTCACACAGTGAGAGGCGGAGTAGCTCTGTGATATACTGGATAGGCTGCCAGTATATCGCAGGTCTAACACCGTGTTAACCCCTGTACCTCTGTGCTGCCACAATTGCTTCTACTTTCATATGGATATAAATATTCAAGATGATGAACAGAAGACATAAACACTAGTTATTAAGGAAGCCAGCTTCAGTTCATTTAGGTCATCTTAGCTCTATTCAGCCTTAGGGAATACGCAGCTCATTAACTAATGGTTGGACATCCTATTCTTATATTTACAGCCCAACAGATATTCACTCATTAGTCAAGGGTTAAATTCAATTGCCATAAATATTCTGTGTGGAATCATGCAGAAGGAGATTAAGGGGTGACTTTATCACTCACTTTGACTCTGGGAGAGATGGTTGGGACTGGCGAATGCAAGCGTTCACACATACAAGCTTTTGAAATACACAGATGGAAAAATGTGTGTGTGTGTGTGTGTGTGTGTGTGTGTGTGTGTGTGTGTGTGTGTGTGTGTGTGTGTGTGTGTGTGTATTTATTAAGAGGTCTTAGCCTGGCGAGTACCACAAACAGTATGGCCAGAGGGCCAATTTAGACAGGACGAGGATCAGGGCATGGAGATGTGGATCAAATGAGCAGCTAAAAGATATCCTCTTTGATAATAAACTACCACTGAATTAGCATTTACACACATGAACACACAATGGGCCCTTTATAAATAAAAAAGAACAGAGCAAGAAGAGAAAATGCTCTAATTTTGTTGGATCATCTACCCACTGATAATAGCAACTGCTATTTAGCAGTTTATTGCCCTATGAGCCTGAATGAGGTTGCGGAAGCCTGTTTCACAGAATATGAAAGTCATATGTGACTCTCGCATCTCTTTTTATTCATTGTTCTGATTTCCTGCAGATCTGAGCCTGACAGCATTTTAAAGTAATTTAAAAAACACATATCAATATTAAAAAAATAAATAAATCTGTAGGGATGACTGGCCAGAAATTGTACTTTTTTTACTCTGCAAGAGAAAAAAACTCCTCTGTGTTTGTGTATTGTGGAGCAGTCACTACATGCAGGGCCACTGTTTAGCAGTTCAAGAGCAGTGCTTACAGCCTGGGGCGTGCACAGAGGCCAAAAGGGTTTG
Source organism: Pelvicachromis taeniatus (assembly GCA_015108175.1). Taxonomy (NCBI): domain Eukaryota; kingdom Metazoa; phylum Chordata; class Actinopteri; order Cichliformes; family Cichlidae; genus Pelvicachromis; species Pelvicachromis taeniatus. The sequence continues at coordinate 47,206 of VURO01018805.1, read as the reverse complement.
CTGGCACACAATAAAGAAATCTACACACACACTCAGGCACAGACACATGCAGACACACACACATTGCACAGGTACAAAGAACAAAAAAAAAACAAGCTCATAAAGGCACAAACAGACACATCTATACACACACACACACACACGCTCACACACACATGTGCAGCCCTCCGGTCCTGATCAATACATGACAAGAGTAAATCTCCTCCGGACGTCAGGCAGTCCAATCAAAGGGCTTGGTGTTCTTATAGGGGATCACAAGAGCCAGGGGGAGACAAACAATGATGTGAATCCTCAACAACACCACAATGGCCCCAACAGCTCGGGGTTATGGGAATGGAGGAGACGAGTAACACAAGCATGAACTGTATTTTTATGCACATCTATATGTGCGAGCTTTTGCATGTGATGCAATGTCTTTTTGCATGCAGGCAGGTCTTCTGCACACATACACAAATGTGTATGTGTATGTAGGCAGTAAATTTACAGAAGAGGAAAGGATGAAGGCAAAGCTGCATAAAATAAATCAGAGTTTGCAAAAGCAGGAAAAAGTTAAAATTTCTGTCCATATATGTTTTTCTTGCTTGTAAGGACAAAAACAATGCAAAATTGCAGCTGAACTGTGACAATAATCTTGCACGAGATTTATGTGTGTGCAAAAATACTGCACTGCTATCAATCTCTGGCAAGCCCTTTCTTCCTTTGACAGACAGGCGTCAGCTGAACAGAACTGATGGGCAGTCTTTATCAGTCTCTGGCAGACACACACATAGACTGACACAAACACTGAAACACACCTCAAGGTGATGGATTAGGTCTAGACAAAGACAATGGTGCCTGTTCCCGGTGGGCATGCAGTATTCTTAGAGTGGTGGCCTGCACTGACGCAATGTTCCAGTTTTATTCATCCATCTTCTGACACTTATGGGGGAGCTGGATGCGGTGATGCCAGGCCAAGTAAGGTAGCGTGAACGGTCTTTCTGGTCTTGGAACTTTCCGAGGCCTTTCTGGGCCATGTGGGGTCTGCAATTCCAGCGGGGTGTTGTGGGTATTCTTCCAACTGAAAATACCCAGAATAACTGAACAGAGAGGAGTCCAGCAGAAACCTCAACTATCTCGAGGGGTTTGTTTTATTTTCAACAAGTATGAGTTTTATACCATGATGCTCCGCTAATCAGCTCACCAGTTTTAGTTAGTTCTTGGTTGAATCCTTGACAGGTGTTCTTCTGAATACAAACAATAAGCATCTTTTCCCCACAAGCAAAGCATTACACCAGGGGTAGTCCATGGAGACCCCAGACTCTGCCCTGAAATCTTTGAATCTGGGATCAATAAATATTACTATATAAATAAGTGCTGAAGGATTTTCTTCCTACCCCATTAATCTATTGTTAATATTAACGGCTAAGTTGGCTGTTAATATGGTATTTAGTTAGATTTTGAATGTTTCAAAATCTAACTAAATACATAGATTGTTGCCAATTTAGCATCTGACCAGAGTTATGCACTGATGCAATCTCCTCCTCTGTTCCTCAATTGAATAATGGCCAGAAAAGTGTTTGTGCAGAAAGCAGGTGACCGCTGACCTTTTGAATATAAAATGTCATCAAGTCATGTTTCTATCCTTTTAAACATCTGTGTGAAACTTCATCTTGTTTACTGTAATAATTGCGGAGATTTTTGGAGCTGCATACACCGCGACCTTGGACGTCCAACATATAATCGGTTCATCCTCGATTCCGAGTGAAAGTGAAGAGATATATTGAGCTCATGAAAACGAGAGGGATGGACAGACACTGAGAAAACACAATGCCCCCAGCTATGGCTGTTGCCAGTGCAGAAGAATAAAAGTGTGACTCAATCCACTCACATACAGTGTTATTCATTGTACGCATGTATAAGGGAAAAAAACTGGAAGGCTTCAGATTTATCTTCATTCTTTTCTCGTAATCAAGACGTTTTAATAACCAAATCTTTTCTTGTAATTATGATGCATTTGCTACTCATATTTAAGCAAAAGGTCTCCAGCATGTTTTCTCCCTTGTCTGCATCCAACACACTTATGTTCCTCTCATTTGCACATTATCAACAGTTTATGTTGATATATTGTTCTCTGTTGTTTCTCAGAAGTGCTAATGACTGGCCTAGCATAAAATATTTGTTATTCTGTAGGTGCAAGAGACTAGACAAGTGTGTCAAATATCAAATAGGATCCCAGGGTAGACATGTGAAATAGTTATCTTGTCACATGAACAGCCAAGCTCAGTAAGTGGATGACTTGTCTTGTATAGAGATTCTCCCTAACTAATGCAGGGAAATTGTTCAGTCAGTCGTTTTGACATAGACATCGGCCCCTCTGATGATGTCGTTGTATAAGTCGTTACTTTTGAGAACCTGCAAGTATTGCCACACAGTTGAGACCCCTTTGCAGGTGCTGTGCATACAGGTGATCATTGAATTAGAATTTATGGCCCAGCAGTAGCGCAATCACTGTCAGCTGGCAGCCCGGGGATGGTCTGTCTGCCTGCAGAAACCATCTGTTGCCAGATGGAAGCTGTGTACAAAACATGTGGTACAACGGGTCTGTGGGCCACTCTTGTTCTTGTTCGTGCTGCTGCCACGGAGAAGAGCAAAGTTATAACATAGAAGAGCTGAAGTGAAGTCAAGTGTTATAAAAGCAACGAAAAGTGTCCACTGCAGCCACTTTCTGTGCTTTTGATGCTGTGTTTTTTGATCTTTAAAGTTTTTTAAATGGTTATCCTGTTCCCGTTGATCTCTGCCACCGCTCCCTGCTATATACTGGCAACAATGGTCAACCAATCAACATTCGGCGGACACTCACATCATCTGCTTCCAGTGGGTCTATGTCTAAATAGAGAGCTGACATTGATGCAGTCCTTTCAAAATGTACATGGATCAGTGTGCCAGATCCTCAAAATTAAACTTTTGAAAAATAAAAATGCAACACTAGCCTTCCAACACAACTTATAGATAGAGAACTTGCAAACACACCACACCATAGGCTACTGATTTAAGATGAGAAAGATGTGTTGAGTATACAGACTCTGGACTTTTGGGTTTTAATCCCTTATCCCTTTACACAGTACCTTGATAAAAGAATGTAGCTGTTCCAGTTGAGAGTAGGTCTGGCCTAGCTGTCTCTGAACCCTTTCCAAGGCATGGGAGCTCTGCTGGGTCAATCCCTCCATTTGCTCAGTGGCTGTCTGTTCCAGTGCAGCCAAAGCCTGTTCACCAGCTCCCACACGAGCCTGTAGGGCATGCATGCGCTGCTCCTGTAAAAAAACAAACAAACAAAAAAAGAGCATGCAGAAGTGGTCAGCTGAAAGAAAACAATCTTCTTTTGTTTTAGGGGAAAAAAACAGCGAATCCACATAGGTCTGTGAGACATTTGTGGAAACTGCTTTCAAGCCCCTGTGTGTAGGATTTTGACATTTATGACTTTGGTGTCTCCTTGTGACTGACTGATTTTCAAGTTGGTATTACCACAAATAAATATATAATAAGTAGTGCTGTCAAGGTTAACACGCTAATACGGCTGCGTTAACACGGTCATCACGATTAACGCGAGTAAAAGTTTTAACGCAGTCGACCCGTCTGGAGTGTAGAACGGACAAACTTTGGACAAACTGCCTGAAATGTCTTGACAGTGAAATTTCAGGGATTTTGAGTCAGTCTGCGCTCCAGGTGGGTTAATTGTTAATCACGTTAGTCGTGATGACGGCGTTAACGTGTTTAAGCTGCATTAACGCCGATACGGATTAATCTCCGTTAACTCATTAATGCGGATTTGCCACTTTTTACATGTTAACGTGGATCGGTTCGCATTTTCACTTTTGATTTTTAATGTTTAATATGATGTCATTCACTGTCAGAAATCCAGTGATTATAGGTTGTCAAAGTAAAAGCATCAAATATTGAACCTTTTCTGACGTTATGTGAGAAAAGGGCTTAAACCTTATAGTTGGAGAAGATGTATGTGGATAGAAGTGGCATTTTAATGAATTCTAAAACCTTTCTTTTGACTAACAATTACATACTTTAATAACGTGATCCAATATCATATTCTATACCCTGCGTTTGAAGAGAATTCATCTGTAATTGTTTACAGGGCCGCTTAAAAAAAGAACCATTATCCAAACTCTACTGTAGTGCAACTTAGTTGTTACATGTTACATAAAACACAATTTGTGTGTGTGTCAGTTTCCAACCTTTTTTCCCAAATCCTCTTTCAGTTTTGCACAGGAGGCCTCGTACTGGCTTTTCTCTGTTGCTGCCACATTCAGCCTTCTCTTCAGAGATTCGATGAGGGTCTTTCTGTTGCTGGCCTCCTCTGATAAAGTTTTCACCTGTTTCAAAAAAAAAGAAAAGAAAAGCTGAACATGGAACTAGTGCAACTACATTTCTCTTTTACAGGAGATAATCACATCATATATTCACCTTAAGTTCCATTCAAATCACCTTAGCAACCACGTTTTCTGTAAGTACACTTAACGGCACTGAAATAGTTTACCGTTAGTCTTCCAGGAGACAAAATTTTTGGACTATGAGAAATGCTGAGTACGACAATGCCCATTTTTCCCCTGTCACTCTGCTGAAGAGCCTCAAACTAATTAGATGCAATGATGAGCTGCGATGAGCACCTTCTTTTCTAGCTCCTCCACCTGTCCCCGGTAACTTTTCTCCATTTCCTGCAGGAACTTGAGTCGTGTCTTCAGGTCCTCCACCAGCTGCCTTTTCATGTTCACATCTCGCTCTGTGTGGCTCAGCCTAAAAACATACACATACAAAGGCAAATACCAACATATGGTATAACGCCTAAATGACTCTTCACAGATAGCTTACACAGGCACAGCCTCTGCATCACAGACCAAACACAGACACACATACGCGCGGAGACAGATATAAAAAACACACACGCAAAGCTGGCAGGCACAGTGTCCCCGTGCAGTACATCAGGCATGACAGCTCATTATGACAACTAAATACACTGGCATGCTGCTTGGGTAAGTGGAGAGGGGGGTGAAATAGGGATGCATATATAATTCTAACTGGCATATATTAGAACAAGTGCTCTGGCAGGGAATGCCGCACTAAGCGTGACAGGGGAGTCCTCTTTGACAAACGGCATTTTGAATCAGCAGCGACACTACTTGAAAGCCTAATCAAGCACTTAAATGTTTATTATTTTCAGCTCAGCGTTGCACCAATCATATAAAAACACATTGGCCGGGGGGAACTTGGGCTTGGGAAAGTCGTATTATGAAGGGAATACGCTCTAAGAAATGTTGTTTGTTCATGTGCTGTGCTGTGCCGGCGATACTTCCCTAAAGAGGAGCAGCGTGTATGTACTGTAAGCAGTTGGCGTCTTAACTGTAACAAAACACACGCGACTTGTCACTTCCTATTTCAATAACCTGCAATATTGACATGATTAATATTCCCGCATTCTGCAGCGACACCCCGGTTTAAATGGTCTCAGTACGTTCGCATGTTTTATTCTGTTTTCATAAGAGGCAAATAAAAGCTATTTTCATGGTTGTCTGCACCTTGGGG
>VURO01018805.1:0-41261 GCA_015108175.1 Pelvicachromis taeniatus | reverse complement strand
AGCGAGTAGCGCTAGCTGGTTACCCCAAGGATTTGGCCATTAATGAGAAAACCCATATTGAACCTTTCAGATGACTGTCTGGTGTTGACTTAAAGTGAGAGCAGCAATAAGAGCCCCACCAGCTCCCTCTGCCCCAATGCTAATGGCAATTAGATCGACAACATTTATTTTAGATGTTCTTCTTCTGCACCCCAAAAAGAATAGAGGATAAAAAAGAATGAAGGATATATAGAGCTTCTGCTGGAGTGTGTGATCTCTATTTATGAGTGTTAGTGGAAAGAGAGAAAGAGAGCCTCAAACTATATCCCGATCACTCACACGTTTGTTCCCTTTGTTCTGTGCTTGTTGGCAATATTGTTCATCAAACATGCTTGTATTGTAATGATAACAGTCAGTGGTCTGAAGAACGCGTTCATAAGAGTGAGCGCGAGCGCACATTTCTGTGTATGTTGTTAAGAATGAAGTGCGGGTGGACGTTTCATGTGGCTGATAGACAACAGGGCTAAAGATGAAAGAAGCAGCTTCATAAATAAGGCAGGGCCATAGTGCCGGATATTGACTGAGGACATGCCGGTGTACTTTGAAATTCATTTCTTTTTTTTCTTTTTTTTTACCCCCCCTTCTCTTCTTTTAGGCGAAGCAGCCTTGCTCCCTGTGTGTGTGCTGAGATGTATATTTCAGAGACGTCTAGACATGTCTTTCATTCTGAGAAGGGTCCCTCCATGGAGGCAAATGGAGTGGTAGGCTAGAAGATACGGCAAGTTATGTGTGCGTATGCGTGAGTGAGTGTGTGACAAGAGCTGGAGGAGGCTGTCGCAGAAATGCAGCTGAGGGATGCTCGCTCTGCCTGGCTGTGATCCTCACTGCTTTGGTCACACACACAAACAGATATCCACTGTGATTGTACACATGCCCTGGATGCATTATTGAGAATGGCAGGCAGAGGACACGGCATACCAGACAAAGAGAACAAGAGGGAGGAAAGCCAAGTTGTTCTTTGTACGTTTTTCTCAGTTCAAATATGGGATCCGTAATGCAGAATGATGATATGTGCCTTGTAAGTTCAAACCTCGACTGTTTCCCTAAGTGAATTGTTTATAGCCATGTGCATTATGACTATGTAATGCATGTGGGGCGCTACAGTCGGTGAACCATGTAACTCACTGGGGCTTGTGGCCCACAGGCCAGAGTGATGCTGTGTGGGTTTTAGTGTCATGGGCCAAAATGGTCCCTCCTGCGGCACGCAAACAATCAATACTCTGCTTTGATCAGCATTCCACATCGGCTACCCACGTAAGCAACACCACACCACGTGACACAAAAGGCACTCACTTGCACACGTGCACGCGCAAACACACACACACTTGCTCAATAGAACATGCATAATTTCACAAATGATTCACAGACACCGGAGCATGTACAGTATAAGGGGAGCGAGGCAGACAACAGAGCTGCCACACGGTGGAATCAAACACTACAGATGAGAGCGGCAGAGGATGTGCAAACATGCAGACACGGAGAGATTGAGAGACAGATAGATAGAGAGGTCTGCAGAAAGAGATAAAAAAAATGAAAAGTAGGAAAAATAAGAGCTGGACTGCAGACAACAGTAAGAAACACAAAAAGGAGGAAGTAGAAGACAAAAGGTGGGGAACTAACTTATACTGCAGTTGGCTGAGTTTGTCCTCCTTCTCCTGGAGCTGGCCTCGCAGGGCTTTGTTAGCCGCCACCTGCCTCGTGACCTCCGCACTTGCACTCTGGGGGGAGGGTACACAATGTGCGTGTGTTTGTTAATGTGTCTGAATGTGCGTGTGATTGGGGGGGTAGGGAAGGTTTTCACGACACAGCTGATGACAGGTCAAACACAGCATGCCTCCTCATTACAGTTACAGTGGGAGGGTGGAAGGTGCTAAAAGAGGTTAAGAGGAAATCTGTGTTATTTAAAGTGGATAAGGGGAGTAATTAGTAGAAATAACAATTTATAGACGTGGAGTGGTGAATTTATTTTAGTCAGGAATGTGAAGGAAATGACCAATAGACAAGTACAACAAGAAAAAAACAAAACAAAACAGAACACTAACAATAAGAATAAATAAATTGACCTGCAAATGAGCAAACGTATAGTAAATAATAACCTTTTGTGTTTTACTCTTTTCTTTATGAGTAACAAAGATGTAAGGCTCACAGCGTCAGGTTGGTTTCTGATTATAAGCATGATGGATATCTGAACCTGCAAGTTCACTTTGGTTTAAAGGGCCCTTGTCTCTTGTGGGAACTGCTCCCAGTAGAAGCACTTGACAACGTACTCGCTCAGCGCACGCACCCCCACGGCGCATCCCTCGCCTCTCCCTTTTGCTGTCACCTGACATGACTTTCTCAGGCGTGTGTAACGACAGCGGCAATCTGCGCCGTGACGCTGACGAGCAGGCTGCTGAGAGGGTGATAATACTGTGGTACCACTCACACCTCATTCCCTCTGATGTAGGGCATGTCTCTGCTGTTATTCCCCATTTCTCATCTTTCTGACAGGCACTCCAAAATAAGATCAAATGACAGGAAATGCTAATTCACGCTGAAATCAAATGTAATTTCAAGCGATGTTAAGTGTAAATTGAAAGGCACGCGAATTCGTTGTTTTTTTTTTCAGAACCAAGCGCAACTTGAAAGTAAAACCTTAACAGAGTTTCTGTTGAGAGTTTTTAAACTCCTCGAGGACGGCAAGTGCTTCAAACCAGTGAAATGTTAAAGTGACTCAGAAATACTGATGTAAATATATGTAAAATTCTGTACTGTTAACATGTTAAGTAACAACGAAAGACAGAAAATTCAAACTAAAAAGTGAAAAAGAATTCAGAAATTGAATGATTTTCCACAGCACAGTAGAAAATAGATGTAGTCTTTCTCTAGATAAGCATCTTAGGGCACAAAACTGGAAGAGAACACCATCTTTAATACCATCATCCTATTAGCAGATTTACCACATAAGGCATGCACAATAAAAAAAAAAAAAAAAACAAAAAAAAAAAAAAAACGTGAGGGCAATTTATTAACTCTAGAACTGCTAACCTTAAGTTTGGCTTGAAGTTGTTTGACCTCAGCCTCCAGGGCCTGGAGGGCAGGGTTAGCCGGGGCAGGTATGGTTCTGCACTGGCAGGAGCACTCTGCGTTCGCTGGTGCTGTTGGTGGTATTGTAGTTTGCGGAGGGAATTTGATCTGCTTCCACTGCTCCAACTCCATCTCCAAAACCTTTTTCTGCTGCTGCACACCAGCCAGGTCAGAGGTCAGTTTCTGCGGGTTTGACCGACAGACAGAATTGGTTAGCTAGGCTGGTGATGATGCCGCAACTGGAAGCAAAAGTTTGGTACACTGCTATTAAAAAAAACAAAGAAACACAGATTTGTGTTATTGGATGGTGAGGGTGAAAAAGTAACAGGCGACTGATACACTGCCACATGAGCTGATAAGTTTTACATCAAAACAAAAGCCAGTTTTTCTGCCTTATAATGCATACCTAATTTACTCCTGTAAGGAGTTCCTCTGACTTACACACATCTTTATTTTAAATCCACCTTTCGGAAATATGATAAATGCAAATACAGAGCAAACACAATTTGTTTAAAATACTGTATGTGTTATCCACGGGAGAGCTGCAAGCTCTCCTTTAATATCTCGTCTGCGATAAAACGTCTTTTTTATGCTAATTAGGAGACAAATGATGCTGTTGCCCGGTCAATAGAGCCTAATTCTCACTGTAATTGGCATGCATAATAAAGCCATCATGCAGAATCAGAGCGCACTTTGGAAAAGAGGTAGATCAAGAATTTAGTCAGTAGTTGAGTCTGGATTGATGAAGGATAACGCAACTAACTGAACGCATACAATTTACAATGAATCTGTGTTTCAGAACGCTATGTGAGATAAATGCTTTTTCATGTGCTGGAGAAAAGCAAAAATGAGCTTCTTTCTTATCACAAACCTATTGCTGTGAGTTTGAATCAATGCTGCCACAATTAGCTGATTTGGTATCATATCAAACATCAAGAATGGTTAATGGCACAAACAGGAGACGTGATACATAAAGATATGCGCTGCACACATAGGGCAAATGTTGGAACACACACCGAGGCGTGAGCACACACCCAAGTGAAACCACAGAATCCCATGGGTTTGCTCTCTGCTCCGCATACACGGAGGTTATTGATATCTGGTTGCTGGCTGACACCTTTTAATAGAATCCCTCCTGTTTTAGGTTTCCTCCTTTCTGTTGAAGATGCACATGCCACATCCACAGGGAGGGTGGGAGAGAGCGGGAGGAGCACAAAATAAAAGCAGGGCTGTGGCCCCAGTGGCAATAGTGCAGGAATTAAGAGGCGCATTGATGATGCTTCCAGTAAGACAAGCTTTGATTTCACAGGCCATTTTCAGCCCTGGTGAGAGATGACACTGACACGATATACTGGTAGTTCCATTAGGCCAGGAGAGAGGACACCGGTCTCTCTTTCCTGTGAGCAGTGGTCTCACTGATGCCGTTCCAAGTCATTAGCAGAGACTGAAACAGCTGCAAGCCCAAAGGCATATATATGAATGCATGCAGTCAAACTGTTGTGCACACGGTAGCTAAAAGGAATTTATAAACATGAATAAACCACTGAAACACCAAGAATGTCTTACTGCATCAATTTCTTAATTACGCAATCATTCTTCTGGCCAAACTTCTTGTGCAATAGGTTTGATACTATTGCTAATTATTAATTTAAATAAAGTTTGGAGCTTTGCTTTCTTAGTTCATTAAATTTGTAGTACATCTTTAATCCTGTGATAATCCCTGGCCCATACATGTTAAAGGAGGGAAGGAAACTCCACACTTTGAGTGGGGATGTCACAGTGTGCCGCAAAGTAAAGCAACCGTGGAATTAATGACAGACTAAGGAAGGCTTATCCAAGCAACCAAATGATTTTGTAGTTGGTGCACTATGAGTTTTTAAGTTACGTTATGCCACTTTGAAGGGCGACTTTATGGTTTTTACACACTGCGTCAGACTGCTTGTTTCTCTGGGCACATTATTGCATTATAGTTAGATGCTTTATCAGCAATTGATTGTAATGTTATTTTCACAGCTGGAAAAAAAAACACCCTGTGTTCCAGTTAGGCTGAGGTATCATATACTTTGCATGGATCTGAATAGTTGGTAAAAGGAAATACAAATACAGTTAAGAATACATTTACATTCCAGGGTTCATACTCACAAACACACAGAAGTGGAGAGGGGAAGCAAGAATGGAAAAAAGAATGAGAAGATATGACTTAATAATGGAAGGAGGGAAGGAAAGGAGCAACAAGAGAAGGACAGAATGGCGAAGGATCAGGAGACAGAGCAACACAAACAAGTTTCTGTGAAACTGCCGTGCTACTTCTCACATGATGGCCCCTGTGGAGGCTGTCCTAAGCCAATTACAAGCAGAGAGTTTTAGTTAGAGAGTTGGCCAGGACCGGTTGGAACAAGCCCAAAGTCCATCACCTCTTGGCCTTTGCAGAGAGGGCAACAAGACCTAGCTTTGGCCAGTCAGTCGGCTCCAACTTTCTCAGGTGGAGTGGCATTAATACTGCAGGAGGAAAGAGGAAACAAACAGGAAGACAACAATTCCCTCTCTGTCCACTCATTCACACAACAGTGTGTGTACATGTGTGCCTTTACTGCTGTGCCTGAGTCTAAGGTCTCGTTGGACTTCAGCAATCAGATGCCTCGGTGGGTGCAGAAGGGCCACTTCCCAGGTAGCAACACTATGAGGGCTGCACTCTGGCCCATGTGAGCAAGTGTAATATACTGCATCGGTACTATTCCACAGTAAGTGAAAAGTAAATCTACAGACATACAGACAAGAACACATACACCTAATCAAGAGTCCAGTGGGCCTTCGCCGGCTGCTGCTGTGTCTGAATTCACCAAAAGAAGTTTCTGCCTGCCAGATTAACGACTCTGTCTGTCAAGATGTTGCTGTGTGTGTGTATGTGTTTGTGTGTCTGTGTATGTACATAAGTTGATGTGTACAAGGAGCACCTGGCAGGAAAGATACTGTTTAGGGGCCAAAGCTCTTGGTGTTTTATTTATACTCTTTACCAAGTCTAAGAGTTTTTTACCTGGAGGCACGTACTAAATAACTAAAAGGTGTGTGGCACTGGATGTAGTCACCTTGAGTGTGTCTGCAAACACGACTACTCATATTTGGAGAAAAGTAACTGCTGGTGACAAAGATTGTTGTGGAGAACTGGCTCGCTGAAACATTCAGCAGGAGGAGACAATGGCAGAGTCAGAGAGAGAAAGAGCGTGTGAGATTCTCCTCCTCTCTACTGCCCTGTGGTTCTGACCTCCACAGACAAGGGTAGGCCTGTCAGCCACACTTATTAAGCATGATAAGGGCATGCTACTGCTTCACTCTCAGCCCCAAGAAAATACAAAAGAAAGACAAAGATTGGAGGGGGGGTTAAAGAAACTTCCTAACACTTACAACCGGCTCGCCTCCCTTTACTCATCTCCCAGTTTTTCCCAAGTTACCTGCGTGAGCTGCTTGCTGCTGCACAGCTTCTCAGTGAGGGAGTTGAGCTGTGCTGTGATCATCTCATTGGCCCTTTGTAGCTCTCTGGCTGAACGCATAGCATCTTTCCTGGCACTTCGCAGTATGTCAACGTGACGCTGTAGAGACTCGATGCGCTGCTGCAGAGAAGAGGAGGAGCAGCGCTGGGTCTTCACAAGCATCCTCTTCCTCCTCCACTGTCTTTTCTCTCCTCTTGTCCCACGTTCCCACGGCTCACGCTGTTTATTGTCTAACAGGAGGAAGTACACGCAGCCGCCACAGAGTTGACAAGTGCACAGAAAACCTCAAAATCCCAATTTAGAAGCTACTGCTGAGATTTAACAGGCGTGCATCTTTGTGTATGCAAAAGTGGAAGCTGTGATGGATTTAACAACCTGAATAATTAACATTTTCCATTTTTAACCAGTTCAGACGTGCCGAGTTATGGGGAAAAAAAAGAAGCTTGTTAACTTCTCGGATACTTGTTTCTTATCGACAGCATGTAAATACACTGAGTGTTCTATCTGCTTCAATTAATAGTTGATTAGATTTCTGTAATCCAGCATGGGTTCACAAAAGGAAAACTTGTGCTACCTCGGGCCAGAACACCGGGTTGTTTTCTGTGAGATTCTGCCGCTGGTGCTTCTGCGTTTGAGGTTGGCGAACACCTGTAGGACTGAAAGAACAGAAAACCCAGTGACAATGAAGAAAAGCAGCCGTTTAATGTAACACAACAGTTGACATGCTGCGCTTCCTAAGATGCAGCTTATAACGACACCATGATCACAGAGTGTGCGCAGCTTAACGCGACGAGACAAATCACCCAGCGCTTTAATAATTCACCTGAGCATGTTCAACAGACTCCAACTTGAACACCTCTCAGCGCAGATATTACTTCTGACAGATGCTTGCAAATGCCGCCTTTGTTCAATCACCGACTGAAAGCCCTGATTCACTCCTACGGTGTGACGGGTGTGTGTGAGAGTGTAGTCATTTGTACGCAAAAGTGTGTACGCATGTGTGTTTGTGACACCTCCCAACTGCACCATCATTTGTAGTGACATCAAAGAAAAGGCCCCCCTACCTCACTCCTTGCTCTCTGCCTACATTCTTTGTATGGGGGACAGGTAGGATTTGATCAGTGCCAGTTTTGATCATGCATGCAGAGAGGAAAGGGTAGATGAACCCTTTGGTTTGTGACATACTATGTTGCGAGGGGCTTGGGCTGTCAAAGCCATGAGCCCAGGAGGAGCTGATGGGCACATTTAGAGGATCAGGACTGAGGAAACTAAAGGGGATCTGAGATAAGGGCCCTGACAGCTCCCAGGTTATATTCACAACAACCATCTCTTCTCTACTTTCTACTTTGCTTCGGTGCTGCTGAAACGAGAAAAAGAGGAGAAGAGAGGAGGCAGCACATCTTTAAGGCCCCTCTCTTTCTCTCTTTGTCTCTCCTCTTGACGGACTTTTCTCTCAAGGGTTTGGATCTGCCATGTACCACTGTGAAGAGGTTTGATGTGGACAAGTGCAAAGGTCCAGGCCTAATGATTTCATGGTGTGCATTTACAAAGGCTTCCCCAGTCAAAAGACTAGGGAAGTCTTTGTGAATGTAGACATAAAGCGATAGCCAGTTAAAGATGGATAGTCCAGCACGGCTCAAACAACACAAAAAGTAGTTACAGAGCCCCTAAGAATTATGTATGCAGACAATAAACTGTATATAAAAGATGGATAGATAGCCACTAAGATGTCACCCCACTGCTTTGCAGGCTACTATTTCAGGATGGATTACAAAGTTATCACATAATGTTAGAACTGCAGGGCTAGTTTTGTAAGTAAGATGCAACAATAATTCAATATAATAATAAAGAGTAATGCTAACTTTGGCTAGCAGAAACAAAACAAAAAAAAACAAAAAACAGCTAGCTGATGCACTGTGTACAACTAAATGTTGGGGATACCAATCTTTGTTGTCATGGACAGAGAAAATTGAATAAAACTTCTGAATTACCTATAGTGTTACCTACACCTTATTATTTGATAAGTATTATTTTCTTCCATCCCAAAAAATACAAACTTGAAAATTTTGGTTCAAACTCTAATCAGTATTTTCAGGGGATAGAGGTACAACGGTGGGCGTCCACAGCCATGTGCAAAACATGGTAGAGGCGCTTGGTTTCTCATGGTTTGTCATCCTCGGAGCCAGGAAATCCACATTATACAGCAAATGTCCAAAGAAGAGCTTCGAAAGTTCTTCAAGAAGACTGGAGAACTATCCCTGAAGACCACTTAAAGAAATGACAAGCTTATCTGAGAGAATTATTTAAAACATGCTAAAATTTTAACAAGTATTTAGGACCAAAGAGAGACATTGTATACTGAGGCCTTTGGTAATTTAAAAACAGTTTGGAGTCAGTATTTACAGAATTCAGAAATCATTCTTACAGCAACAGTCTTACACAACAAGAATAACAATGTTGAATAAAATTCAACTTGTAGGCAGTTTCAGTTAAATGCTGACTATTCACACAAACCCAAGTAAAATGTTAATCTGTACAAGAAAGCAGGGAGCAGGAAACAGCTGATGCTAACGTCTGACTGTATCTTTATTCCTTTTTAAGTCCAAAAACAATTAAAAGACAAGGGCAGACCAACCTGTCTATTAGTGTGCTGTCTGTGAGGTACCGTCCCTGAGGGCAGGCTGTTGAGACTGTCCGAGTACTCCTCTGCACTGTCACTGTAGAGAAAGGTGAAGTCTATTACAGACTAGAAGTTGAACCGACAACCCTGGTTCTGAAAGTACCACCCTTGGACAAAAATCCAATTTACCTTTTATGGTTGATTTAGTTGACATCAAGCAAAAATATGTGCATTTCGGCCCCCTCCTTCAAACAGAAAATCAATGTCCCATCCAATTTCTGAGCTGGAAGTGTAAATGTGTGTGTAAATTAAGTGAAAAGCTGCAGTGTCTGGTGCTGTTTGTGAATGCATCAACATGTATGAGAGCGGCTGTGGCCTTCATTAGCCCTCTGTGTGTGACAGACATGTGTGAGAGGCACGGCTGAGCGGAGCCAAGCAAAGTTGCATCTGATGGACGCACGGTAAGGGCTTCCTGAGAGACACACACACACACATGCACACAGGTTTATTGACAGTGACCTTTGACGTGAAGGTGGAAGCCAGTGACATTTACGCTGGCGGGTTTATTAAGGTGGGGTCTGGGAGAAACAGCGGAGGTAAAGACCACAGAGAGAGGATCTAACTGGAACATGACAAGGCTGGGAGCTAGTTAGGGTTAAAACCAGTCTGGAAGGGGCACAGGGACTTTGCCAAGGATTATCAATCACCAACACTAACACCAGAGTTGTGTGCATCAAGTTGGTGATGACACTAAAAAGAGCTAACATAAATTTTGCATTATTAATGGAGTTGTTAATTGTGTCTACAGTCCAACTGCTTGCTCTTTAAC
This sequence comes from Pelvicachromis taeniatus, assembly GCA_015108175.1. Taxonomy (NCBI): domain Eukaryota; kingdom Metazoa; phylum Chordata; class Actinopteri; order Cichliformes; family Cichlidae; genus Pelvicachromis; species Pelvicachromis taeniatus. The sequence continues at coordinate 31,219 of VURO01018805.1, read as the reverse complement.
ACACACACACACACACACACACACACACACACACACACACACACACACACACACACACACATATATATAGCATGCAGATGCTTACATTGAGGAAATTAGGTGATCCAAGGGGTATAAGGGGTGGATCTCACTGAGAACTGATCATATACAGTATGCAATCCCCTACAGTAGTAACCTGTCAATCACAGGTAGGTAGGCACAGTCTAAAGCATACTCTGCCGGTCTGTCTTACTCTACTTGGGGCTATATTTTACAAAATGACCATCATGTTAATTTTGGATGTGAACCAGAAAATATTTACTGCGCTCTTGAACACAATTGAGACAATTGGACTTCTTTTTGCAATCAGGCCAGTCGCCTCCTGCTGGCCTTTAGGAATAATGCATTTTCCAAGGCACTTCTACAATTTTCAGACCCCTAGATTAGCTTTGTCTACTCCAGGGATGTCGAACTCATTTTACATCGTGAGCCACACGCAGGCTTCGATTGTAAGTGGGCCAAACTAGTGCAATTCCCCTTTCTGTCATGGTAAGCAACTACACATCTAATCCTGGTGATATTTTAATATAAGAAAAAGAAGTGCAATCTCATAGTGTGAAATAAATCTGTAAGCATTACTCTTTGGGCATAAATAAATAATGTAGCCCATGCCCAGAATGTCCTATAAAACAAAGTTTTTGTTAATTCACAGAAAATGCCCTGTGAATTAAATATTTTTTTTAATAACTACTGCTCCTTAAAATTGTCTTTAAAATGTTTATTTTGTAGCTAGTGAAAGAATGGGGACTAGGGCTGTTCGATATAGTGATATATAAAGGATGACGATATGAAAACATCTATCGTTTGTTTCGTGGGGTGGCAAACTAAACTGTTTATGGAAATATTTTTTCATTGTTTTGATGGTCACTGTAGTGGCTATATTAATTTCTTAAAGCTCTTTCTCGTATATTTAAAATAACCACACTACGCACGGACAAGCGACCGTTTTTACACGTTGTCGTTTGCAACAACAACGGTAAAACCATTGTGTGGCTCCGCCGTCCGCTTGTTTATTTTCGACTTAAACCTTTCACAGTAAAGCTGAAGATCCTGTTGAGATTCTTCAAAATAAACTGAAATGATAACAAAATACATTATTCTCAAACATCAAATTTTAGAATATGCATCAAACAAATGACCTCAAATAAAAACATCAATTAACTATAAATGGCGCTTACAGTCACCACATGCAGGCGCAGAGAATACCAGCATGGCCAGTGAAGATGAGACAGAACCAGGTAGATCCAAACAGAAGGACAGCCAAAACAAATTGTATAATAAATACTCACAAAGAAAATGGCAGCCATTACAACTTATGTCTAAAAATGTAGTTTCATACATCGGTCAAAACACTCGACTCCAGGTAAATCACACCCAGCTGAAAACACTTCACGCAAGTCGAGTTGCTCGAGATTCACAGAAATTACAGAAAATTTTACATTTTTGTGATGTATATTGCTGTCGGAACGATAAATGTCTTATATTGGGATATGAGATTTCGGTCATATCGCACAGCCCTAATGTGGACTATTAATGAATTACTTGGTGTTATATGAATGGATATGGGGGATTTCTTTATCAGGAAGAAAACCTGTAAAATCTCTGAAAATAAAATGGCAAAATTGATGCGCCTCTTCACATTCTCCAAAGCTGTCCAGTGGGCCACATTATACGCCGGACCAATTCTGGCCTCCGAGCCTTATGTTTGACATCCCTGATCTACTCCTATGCTACTGTTTTATTTAAATAAAGGAATATTGTCGTATTTCATCCAATTACAGCGAATCCCTCCAGTAGCATTTTTAAAATCTGGTACCTTGAGAGAAAATTGTTGTTGCCATCTTTGTTGTTATTCTTATCCATAATTTGTGGCCCAATCATCTGAAATGTACTGACCTGCAGCACTGATCAACAGTTTATACAATACAAAAATACATATCCCTTATTCCTTCTAACATAACTGAATGATTGAGTCTGATACCTGCTTGTTTTTTTTTCTGTCATGCTTAGCAGCAAAACTGCTGATCTGTTTAAATTGGACAGCTGCCTCCAGCAGCTCAGAACTTGAGAGAAGGTGCCAGAGGCAGCGAGAAAAATAAGGTGGTGGTGGTTGGGGGTGGGGGTGGGAGGGTAGGTAAACAAAGACTTGTCAGTAGCCTTAACGAGTCTGACATCTTTATTTGGTGCTATTTAGGCCAAAGTTCCTTAGGCAGAAATACTGTACTTTCCAGGAATGTCAACCAGACATAGACAGCATTTGTGAAGAAGACCCACAGAAGATAAGAGGCACGGAAGGCTTTACAGTAGCAAATCAGTTGACAGGTGCCTTAAATAAGACAACATCTCCGTTTAGGCCCCTTCTTCAAAAATCCACTTAGATCCTCCTCTCAGGTAAAGCGTTTATTAGACTGCTGCTTATTAGCCACATGGAGTGGTATTAGGAAAGCAGGGCATAGCTGCACCCAGTCCCCGTTAAATGGCCTCATGCGGATAGAGCTGGGGTGGATTAGAGTCTGATGAATTAGTCGGTGAAGAGGTAGTGAGTTAGGAGTGCTGAGCTAGAGAGAGTGTGTAGAGCGAGGCATACCAGGAGAGAAAGAGAAGGGAAATAAATATCAGCGAGTGTTTGAAATCAAATCATTTCTGCCATCACTCAATAGATGTTGGCTCAGTGGCTTTTTTGCATAAAACATACATGAAATAATTACTGTCGATGGTTCTTAATTTAGAGGGTGTTAAACAGCTTGTAGACATCTGGTACTGATCCGAGTAGGGTCATTCAAAATTCATCTAACCAAATTAAAGCGAGGAGCTAAGGAGAGGAGTGTGGGATGGAAAGGAAGTGTATGTGTGTGTGTGTGTGTGTGCTGGAAGGGGGCTAAGGGGTGGCTGGAGGGAAAAAAAGAGCAGAACACACACACACACACATGCATTTGTGAACCGACATGCCACAAGATAACTAACATAACTAGACGCAAGGTGGGCTTCATATAGGGGTGTGTCTGTGTGTGTGCGTTTGGAAGGAGGGGGTGGGCTAGGTCCTTGCAGGGGGATCCTTAGTGCTGTCGATGGGGGGTAGTAAATATGCAAAGAACGAGTAAATTAAATCAAACTGCCAAACTGTCAATTTCGGGATAGCGTGACTAGTGCATGAAAATGGCATCACTGGAAGGTATCAAGGCTTTGGCGGCCCCTTATCCCTGGGCTTTTCTGGCATTGGTTCAACTTTGTGTAGAGAGGTGGCTAATTTTGCATGCAAATTTCAGTCAATAAGCTCCAAGCGAGGCGTCCCAGGATATTTCAAAGGATCTGACAGTAGTTTCCCCCCCCTCCTCTCTCCTTCTCTCTATCATTCTTGCTCACATTCTTCTTTTGGCTCCTGAATACCAACTAGACAGACAATGAAATTCAATCACCCATTTGCTTACGCTTTGCATATGCACGTTGTCCCCTCGATGCTGCTGCCCCCCACCCCCACTATTCAGCCAGCCCACCCGCTCTGCTCCGAACACCTAAAAATAATGAGGGGGAGTAGACAGTGAGAATATGTTCGTCAGTGCGCGTGCATGTGTATCATTACCTTTCTACGCTCATGTCCTCCCACTCGTCTTTAGCAGCATTGGAGCTGGGGCCTTGCCAGCTGATGGCTTGATTGGCGCCGACTCTTTGGTGGCTGCGCTGCCGTAGCAGACCTCTGTGCCTGGTTGTTTTGAATTTGACCTTGCTGCTAATGCTGTTAGCGATCCCACCTGCCCGCATCGGTCCTGCAGCACGATTCCTATAGAAGTCCTTGGCTGCTCTGAGAATCCCCAGCTCCTGTCTCAGCTTCAGCAACTGCTGATGAAGCTTGGTAGCCTCTTTCTGCGACGAGGCCAGCTGTGCTTCTAGAGCCTTGATCTCACTACAGTGCTGCTCCTCCTGAGCCACGGCCTGTGCATGGGCTGCCTTTTCACGAGCAGTTTCCTCAGTTATTAGATGATCCAAAGAGGCTTGGAGTTTGCGGCAGTTGTGGGCCAAGTCTTCGTTGACTTTGAGCAGCTGCTCTTTTTCATCTTTCAGCCTTTCTGTCTGTTCCTCCATGCTTATCATTCTTTGCTCCAGTTGATCAATCTAAAAAAAAAAAAAACAACATATATGGGGCTTCTGTGGCACAAAATAATCAATTCTTTTTGGCTTGTATACCTGTAGGGTTTTTTCTTTAGTTTAAAAAATAAATAAATCAGAAATACTTACTTTTGGACTGCTATAGTGTTGTTCTATAGTATTAACATTAGTAAGATTCAATGGTGGTTTTCCTCTCCACTGATATTTTCCCAAGTGCATAATTACAGTTTGCTGTGTGGGTGGGGGGCGGAGAGGGGCGCAATACTGTCGTCCCCAGTCAAACACGGTTATGGACATCTGACTTGCACCCGTTACCCTGATCACCTTTAACTACGCAGCAACCATGAGCACTTAGTCTATTTGTTAGATCTTTGGTGGAGACTGTTTAAGAGAACAGTGGATGCCTGCTGGGTTTGTGCCTCCAGGCAATTTTTCCCTTTTATTTGGTTCTCTCTCTGCCTGCTGGTGAAGCCTGGTACCCTTCAAACAAAATTAGACGGCTATCCCCACTCCTGATGATTTACTGCCATGAAGGCTTAAGGGGTGGGGGAACATATAAGCTCATGCAAGCAGGGTTTTAAATGTGTGTGCATGTGTGAGTGTGAAACATGCCTTCAAACCTACGAAATCTACATTAACTCAACTAGAATTTTCTGGGATACACAAATTATATTTGGCCATTTATAGACTGTCTAGTTGATACTTTGCTTGGAAATTACTACATGACCCTTCTCCAACGCATATGAACACCTTTAAACTATCCTTGAAAGAGCAAAACCAAGAATTTCTGAGAGCTGCCACGCTGTACTTATGGCTGTGTTGGATTTCCTTTATCGGCAGTGACAAAGAACACCGAGTGATGACATAGTGCTGTACCTTTTTCAATGACTGCTCCATTCGACCTGAAAGAAGAGAAGGCATTTTTGGAGTGCTGCTTTTGACCTGGTGCTCCTCAACCATTTTGTGAAGTAATTCTGCAAAGAAGAACAAAGCTCGTTATTGTGACACTTTGTGTCAAATTCAAGCTGCTCAATCAATAGAATAATTATAAAAAGGGTACGTTTAAATCAATTAGCATTAGTGAGGTCGAATTTCCTTCCTGAGGTAGGGCGTCTTTTTTCTTTTTTGTCAATCAAATCTGAAAAAATCCCTAACGCTGTTTTCATATGGACTTGGAATTTTCTCTGCAAAAATACACCTTCAAAAATCTCACACAGCCCTTTAACTTCAGATTAATAGAAAGGTGTTTTATTTAATAGTCCACCGGGAAATAGGAAAATAGGGCTCAGAAGCGCAGGCTGGTCTATACTATGTGCAACCTCTCTCTGGGGACCTAAAACAAACGAAGAGAAGTGCTTGAATCCCTTGTGAATACACAGCCCCAGGCTGCACTGCTTTGTAGTCCACTGTGTTTCCCCAAAGGACTTCTAATCTCCACAGACAAACATGCAGCTTTATTCTGGGAACTTCAATAGTGGCCCTGGCAAACACACGATTTAGACTTTATGATAACAACAGAAAGCATGCAAGAGTGCAGGTGCTCAGGCATTTGATGCATGTGTATTCATGAACGCATCTAACACGATCTAACAGACCTCTGTGTCACTGGTACCTACCCAGTATCTACCTGCTGAAGTACATACAACTTCCCTGCTTACATATATGCGAAGAATAACACAAAACAATACAAAACTTTCTGCTTTTCTTTCTCTCCTGTTTAAACATTCCTGACGGGATGACCAAAATAATTTGTACAATGAGGCTGGAAGCATTAAATATTCAGGACCTTGACTTTTTAGGTCACTTGATCTTTTGGAGAACGAGTTGGGGGGAAAAAAAAGCGGCCACAGAAGCAGAGAGCAAAAAGAGAGAGGGTCATGTTGTAAAGAGCTGCTGCTCCCTTGCTTTGCATTGATGCTTTGCCCAGGGAAGTTTGTTACTTTGAATTAGCCTGCCCTTTTGTCTTCCCTACATGTCACATTCAATCAGACAGAGGACAGGAGGGCTGCTGTGTTCGCTGGGTACATAACCAGGTTGGGAGACAATTATCCAGCTCCAGCACTAGTGGCATGGGAGTTGGCACCTCAGCACTACCTTGATAAGAAGACGTGGTGGCTCCCTAGTCACCCACTGTTGAAGGAGGTTCTGGCACTGCAGCTTACATTAACATCCCTCCCATGTCTCCTCATAGGAAGCAGCACAAAGGCTCCGTTCCTTTCATCTGCTGTCTTTCGTTAGTGTGATCTTGGTGTGAGCGACTGAACCTTGCATCTTTTTGATCGGGTCAAAGCGGTTCCTCAGGAGTAAATCTTATGGCCATCCACAATTTCCTCTTAAGAGTCTTGACTTTATGTCCAGCTGACTCAATATACTCAGTTCAGTCTCGATTTAATATTAAATAATCTAAATATTGCCACAATGGCGTAACCTTATTTGGACTGAAAAACAGCAGACATATTCATAATTTCTAGACTGCCATATTAACATAAAATAAAGTCAAAATAGGTGCAGACAATGCATAGATTTATGTCAATGTTTAAATGTCATTAAACCTCTCTCTGATGCTAGACATGTATAGTTTTGTTCCACTTTTTATGCAAGGTTATTTATTCACTACTTACTATTTATTTGCACCTGCTTTATTACATTAATCTGCTATTTTGGAGACTACAGAATTGGCTTAACTGAGTTACTCAGCAGAGCTGCTAGAAATAACGTTTTTGAAGACCAGTATCAATACTCTAATATGTTGGCTGATATTTTTTCTTTCGGATTCACAAAAATTCTCATATGAAGCTACATCAAGTTTTACTTGTTATATGTGGTTATTTATTTACTTGTCTACACTCTGTCCAATTCTGATTGGTTGGTTGCGTTTGTTGTGTTGCTAAAAGAAACATTTCATAGTGCCCTCTCGTGGAAAAAGTGTCCAACATCAACACTCATAACATGGTTGAAGGGTGTTTCTCCAGTCTTTGCTTCACTTTTTAAATTTACCTATAGGCTACTATGAATGGAGATCTCAACAGACTGGCAGCTGATATCGGCTGATAAATCGATGCAGCTCTATTGCTGAGACCACACTTGGTCAACGTTAAGGGATTCTTCCCTCACAAAATGTAAAGCCAAGCAAGGCTCCTTTCAACAGAGGCTGCTTTCTGATATTCCTAACTAGACTGCCAACAAAAGTAGAGCCACTATTTTAATTAGTGCAATCCTTTAAATCACACGCTTGCATCTTCACCAGACACCATCATTGGCTGTGTAGAAAATTAAAGTGATATAGAACAGATCTGTTATTGAGCTAGTTAATTAAGGTCACTGGTTGCAGTGGTCAGCATCTGACAAAGTTGCAGATTGGATTAAAAGGGATGTAATTTTTAACACCGGGAATAATACATGCAGACAAGATGGACACCACTTGATGTCCTAATCAATTTACCAGGAGTTGATCAAGTCTTAATTGAGTTGTCCTATGAATTCTCCTGGGAGTAGTCTTATTAAATCCGCTCAGTAATGCACATGGCCCTGACCAGACCAGTGCTTAATTAAAAAAAAAGAAAGAAAAAAGAAGTAGTAGCATTGCAAACAACATAAGCTTAAAATTAAAAGCAGAATAACTGTGTAGAATTCAGTTTAGTTAAATTATTTTCAGACAAATTGAAACATACAATAAATTAATAAAGACCAAAGTGAAAAACAATACTTTGTCATTTTTAGGGCACTCCCTGACAAAAAGAAGACGAACGAGTGTTAAAGAAAATGCTTACCTTGGTGTTCATTTGCAAGACAAAGGTGGAGTTCCTTTACTGTGGCCCGGTCCATAGCAGCCTGGACTCGCAGCATATCAAGCTCTTCTTCCAAGCCAGCTCTGCATTACACACAACAACACATTTCTTCAAACAAAGTTTGCCAAGTCAAATTTCTTTATGATGGATTTTGATGTACTGAATCAAAATATAACATATGAAATAGCGGATTGGCTACTGTTTGTAACATATTGAATTAAAAAAAAAAAGATATTTTACACCTATGTTTATTGTTTCGATGAGTTTAAATCATGTGTATAATGCTGCGTCGCTACTACTGTACTGTAATGCTGGTGCTGGCACCTTGTAGGAATATAGTCACACTTTGATTTAGGTGGTCTATCATCAGTGACAGTAGTTCACTGGAAAAGCAGGAAGCCCCTTTGTTTTGTTTGCATTAATAAATTGCCAGCTGGAATCACCGACAGGTTTTTTTTTTCCTATATCGCCCACTCCTATTTTCAACAGCATATTGTGAAAAAACATGAAAAATGTTACTGCTGGGATATTTTAATTTGCTTTAAAAAAAAAATTCTAAGTTCACTTTGCAGTATTACAGATCTCCTGCTACTAGAAAGGTCAAATTCAAGGTCAGTGTACATGTCAAAGGGTCACACAGAGATAATATGATAGAATTTGACATTTGACAATTGCGTTTCTGCTTTACTTAGTAGCACAATCATAAAAACTAGAGCTAACCAACAATTTTAAACATCAGTTTCAGTTTCCCAAAATGAGTAAAGTTTCACTACATTCATTTCCAAAGGTTTCTGGCTGTAGAACAGTAAAATATGAAAGGAGTAACAAAGAAATGCGAAAACACAATCAACACAAGAACTGTGTGATGAGAATCTTTTACTCTGAATTCCACTGTGGAAGCCACTAATGTAGAAACTTTTAATGGACTTTTTAAACTTGAATCTTATGTGCTGGCTTCTGTTCCCAAGGAAAAAAAAAAAAGATGACACGGCGAAGAAATCAACTAATTAAAATGCTTTTTAATTCATCTGGAAATCAAAGTGACAAGCAACATGAAACGGCAAGGTGAGAAAGTACAGTGTGTAACTGTGTGTGTTTGTGTGTATCACAGCAGACAAACAGACTGTAAAGTGTGCCCAATTACCTCTCTGCAATTAGCTTGATTCCTGCTAAAGGCTAATTATGTGGAGCCATGCTCTAGACTTTGCACTTTCAAGTTATTATTAGGACCCCAACTGAAGTCTACTGAGGATATACACAAACCCACTGAGACAACCACACCTGAAACACACACCTAATTTCCCTCCCCTCTGCTCCACAGAGTCAAAGAGAAACACTAGAAACAAGCTTGTACTATAGTGGCATTCTTCCCTCAGTTAACCTCATTACAAAGGCAGGTCTTCCTCCTGGTTGATTCTTAAGGCTTGTGGTGAGCTGAGCAAGCATGTTCCATTATGAAGCATTTGAGTAGTAAAAGGCCATTTGTGGTAAGGGTGAATTATGATGTGCATAATGCCAATTAACACAAACTAGGCACCTGTTTCAACCAATCTAATTTTGCTACACCAACCAAGAGGTTCTTCCAGACATATGGCAAGAAAATTACATGGGAGAAGTTATCGGCATAGCAAAGGGATGGGAAGTAATTAGCATTTTAGTCCACACAGTCCAGCAGAGAGGCATAGTCTAATGGCTGACCACAGCCTAAATAAGTACACAAATGACTCTCCCAAAGGGAGTGGGGAAGCAGATGGATATGTGTCGCTCTTCTATAGATTTTCCTCCATAAATGAACTCCAGTCGATGAAGCAGAGGCACTGCCTTATGTGTCCAGGCTGTTAATGGGACAAATGAGCTGAAATATGCAGTATGTGAAAGAAGCCTGCTCCATCTCATGTTTCTTTTTTATGCCTTTTTGGATGCTGATGGTATTGATGCTCAACCAAAGCTCATATGTAAAACTTTCAGTTTTGCTGAAGGATAAGCATAGTTTCTTAGATGAGGAAGAGATTGGATTGCAAATGGAGTTCATTGGCCAGGGGACTGCAGTTTCACAGGATAACATCCTGTAGATGGAAGACTACTGCAACGTGTACTCAGTAACAGTTGAGGCAGACTGTGCTCATATCTATAAGAGATAGGAAATTAACAGAGATAGGGTTGGTACAACCCCCCACCCCCCACCCACCCACACACACTTTGGTTCACTGGTGTATTTTAGAATTGACCGCTATGCTATTTGTTCCATTTGTTACAGTTTTAAAGTTAAATATTAAATTATCTTTATCTTCAGTCCCACAGGTTTTCTGTTTTCTTTTTTTGTGTCTAAAACTACATCATTAGGGACCACTTTTTCCCAGTTTTTACAACCTCTCTCTTTCCTTAGTGAAATAAAATGTCAAAACTGTGATTTCAGATCAGGCGAATGTGTTTGCTTAATGTTCTCCAACTCCTCGAGTTAGTAATCTGATAAATAGAGGCGTAATATTTTCACTCTATTGAAGTTATGGTAATTAAAAAAAGGGCAGCATTAAGAATCAAAAATAAATATTGAGGCAACATCATATAGTTGTAGCACAAGGTCAAACTCCAACCTCAAGGATCTGTGTCACACTACACCAACCTGCACCTGAAACAAAATACTTTTGCCACCTTCTCCCTATGTTGCACTACCTCCAGTAACGTGCAAATTATTTGAAATGAAGACATGATTTCCTGTCATATGCTACATATTGCTAAGGAGAAAATGTTCTCTAAAGCTGCACCTCCTACAGAGTACTTTGAGTTTTATTTTTTTTAAATCAAATGAAGCTAGCCAGACAATTTTCAATTCCCTCTCAACTTGCCGCTTCACCTAAGGTAATAGAAGAAAAAAAACACTCAGCAGGCATAAAAGCAAAAGAAGTTTCATGGCAGAAACTAAACTAAAAGCAACAGACAGGTGTTATGTTTGCTAATGATGTGGTGTACAATGTAAGTCTATGTCTCACGCCGCTCTTTTGGCCCTGTTTTAAAAAACATTTTCGCGCTCATGCTGTGCTGGTACTTCAGCCATGAGCTATCCACTCCATGTCATTTGATCTTGTCTCTACATGTGCTGTGCTGAAAACAGCTTAGAGCACAAACTGCCAGCGTTCCTCCACAAGGGTGTACAATGCAACGCATCATCCGCAGCCATTGTGATTTCACACGCCAGCCTCCTCTTGGTCTCTCGCTCGGCACAGAGCGGGGAATAGGGTGAGAAAGTGAAAACACCACTGGCATTTTCATCACTGGGGAAAGATTCTTGTTTTTGGGGTGTGTAGGGAGATTTCCCCCATGGTTAAACTCAGACTAGAAGGCTGTTTGTTCATGGAGGGAGTTTCAGCGGATAAGCCACTGCTGTCAGCAGAAACGGTGACTGGTGGAGTTCACGTTCCTCTGTGATCTACCTTTAGCTGTGGGCAATGCAGCGGCAGCAGCAGCAGCGAATCTCGAAGAGGTTGGTACTCCTGCCATAGGCCAATCATGTGAGAAGTAAATGGGGATTTGTGTTACAACCACAACCTAGGATGTCCGCTTTACTCATGGTTTAAGAGGCTTGTTGATGCCGTTAGGTATCCTAAAATGAAATCAAACAATATCATAATGGTGTATTTTTTTTTAACATGGGAATGAGAAGGTCTGTCTGTTAAAATCTTTTTAAATTTGACAAAAAAAAAAGACACCTAATGTTTTCTACTGTAAGTATGAATAGTGTTTGTGAATACATACTTTGTGTTCTAATTTTGTCTCGATCAGATAAGATGGCCCACTAAAGCCTGCAACATAATTACCAGCTAAGTGTAAAGATGGCTTCTTTTTTTTGCATAGTAACTGACTTGCCAAATAATTAATGAGGGAAAACCATCGTTGTCTGATTTAGGAAAATGCATATAACATTCTGTTTGTGTGTCTGTTTGTGTGAACAAATGTGTCCCTCCTCCAACTAAGCTCTGGTCCGGGAGGCAAAAGACTCTCATTACTTCTAATACCTTTTAGCAAATCAAGATGAAACGAAAAGAAATAGAGGAATATGAGGGTAAACTTTATTAAACTTAATTAGAGTCAACGTCGCTTATTGGGGAGGTTCACGTCCATAATGGTCACTCTCTACAGAGGAGCACTGCAAATGATCTCAAAGGCTTTTTCCCCAGTAATCGCTAGCTAATTTATGCTTTGATGTCGTCTGAGTATAGCATCTTAAGTCTGAGGGTGCACTGCATGTGTTTATTCTGTTTATGGAGCCTAAATAATTCCTGCCTCTTTTCACCAACAGACCTTTAACAACAATTAACAAGCACGGACATGGAGCGCCGCAGACAGATGCATAATGAGGCAAATAAAATGATCCCAAAGCGAATTTTCTAGCACACCCTGCCCACAGTTGCTTTCCAGCTATGTACCAACACCAGTAGGAAATCGTCCTTGGTGTCAGTTTATTTGTCTTATTATGTTATTTTTGTTTAAAAAAAACACAGAGAAAGCTAAGAGATAATCTAAACAGGTTTAAATGGTCAACATTTACATTGCCCTTTATACTGGACTTCATCTGGTTATGATGACATTATTACATAAAGGTGTTTGTATGAAATCTTGTATTACTGAACAGCAAAAGCTATGAAAGTGGTCCCTAATGATGAACCGTTAGAAGCATAGGTTAACATAAACCTTATGGAGATATTTAAACTGATTCTTTAACTTCCAGTACATAAAAATGTCTTAGTTGGCCACTGATGAATGAAACCCTTACTGCCATTTTCATCTTTGGATGTAGACATATTCTCAAAGTACTGTGAGGAAATCACTTTGTTACATTTGGTTTTAGTCAAAAACTAATACTTTACTAATGTAAATCAGACAAGTGATGAAACACAAAACAACAGAGCTGAGCACTATGGTCTACTGAACTCAATACAACTTAATTTAGTTTTATTTGTATAATGACCAATCACAACAACAGTTGCTTTGAAGTGCTTACATTAATACAGAGGAAATAGAGAAAACCAAAACAATCATGACACCCGATCAGCAAGCGTTTTTGTGACAGTGGGAAGGAAAAACTCCCTTTTATCAGGAAGAGGCCCCAAACAGCTCTCCCTGAGCCTGCCATGACCGGTTTGGGGTGAGAGGAGGAAGACAACATTAGGTCAACTGTCTCCTCCAAAACTGCTCTTTCTAACACACTCTCAATATTTCCCATAAAAAAAAAAAAGTGCAACATCCCTTCATCTAGATCATGATTGTGGGGAGCTAGAGTGTGCAACAAGGATACGAGCCCAGGCATGTCTAAGAGCAAGAGTCAGGTGTCAGCCTCTGATCACCATTTAGTGCCCAAAAAGGGAGCTACTTTAAAAAAAAAAAAAAATCAGGCTACGAAGGAGGAGGAACAACTAGCTCATGATGTGTGACCCAAATGTAAACAAATGGCTCAAATGAGCATTGCTGGAGCACTGACATGGAAAAGCAAGGTTTAGAGCAGCAGTAATACTATAATTTTACTTTAAATTTAAAGCTTGTATGTTTATATTTGACTTATGCTGTATCACTGGATATGATACTGTGCCACTACTATTGGACTATAGAATAAAATAGATCTTTATTGTCACTTTTACAAGAACAATGAAACACAGTTTGGCATCTTTCCATTAGCAGCATATAGATTATTACATTCAATTCCTTTAGAAGGAAAAAACAAAAAACAACCCCCCCCCCCGGAAAATGCTGCTGTTGGCACCTTGTTTCAACAGATTGAGCATTCCAATTAGGAAGTGCACTATCGAAGACTGTAGCTCATTTGAAAATGAGGATTTATAAACACTGCTTTTAAGCATCAATAAAACAGTTACTTATTTTATTTTTTATTTTTCAATTGTCAGAAATATCATTAGCATAAATTTTCTTGAAACATTGTGATATAATTTTGAGCCCAAATCACCCACCTCTACATGAAAGTGAACAACTAAAGACAAATTCACTGTGTGGCACTAGTGACTGTTGAAGCAGTATATGTGAAAACTAGCAGATAATACTGGAAGGCTAATGGTACAACTGGGCAGATGGGCTGTGATGAAATGCAAAATAACCATGATAGAGCAGAGCTCAGCAGGAAAGTAGCCTATACTACAAATCTGAGTGGCATTAAACAGAAAGAGCAGCTAAAAAAAAATATGGTCATGTTTTGAGATAAGTGATTACGGGAGATAAAATAAAGAGGAGATCGAGATGCTCCGTGTCCTCCCAGTGCTGGCAACACTGCCAGCTGTAAGGAACCGCACATGCTGAGCTGTGCCAAATGCAACATGGCATATCACATCACTAAAGAGGAAATGGCCTTTAGAAAATTACAATTAGAAAAATGGACCACCACATTTTAATTTCCCCAAGGGATATGCTTTCCATCCTTTTCTCCCCACCATATGCCTGTGATCTAAACTTATTCCTACATAAAACAATTTGCACTTTATACTTAAATCTCAGGAAAAAGGAAATGCACAATTTTTTTACGCTTTTGTGCTACACATAGAGTGGTGTCACCAAATCTGGCACGCCACCTGTGAGAAATTCAAGTGTGGAGACATAGCTTTACCACTCCTAAGTATGCCATTTATAAATACAGATATATTATTATAATATATTACCAATAATAGCAATACAGTAGTGATAGATGGATAGATGGATAAATATATTTGAATAAATGACATACTAAGGAGGAGCAATGCTATGTAAATGATTAATTAAGCACTTGTTAATAAAGTACTGAGACCTTACTAATGCATACCAGTGTGGCATTATTATAAAGTGCTGCCAGTTTACAGACTTGATTAATATTCATACAGACTTAAGCCTAAAATAATATTCATTCAAGAGTTCCAAAACTCAACAAATTAGTACTAGTAGTGTGTTCTGCCCAAAAAGACCTTTATTAATGTTAGACGAAAATCATCCTTCCTGCAAGTTCATGTAATAGGTGTTTGCTATGATTTTCAAGTAAAAATTTGTCAAATAATAAGTAATTTGTTGCCTAATTCATTCTTAAATTAAACCACAGGGAGCCTACAAATCAGCTAACAAAACAGAACAGACCTGTTTCACCTTCCTCCTCACCCTGCTATTCAAGTGCTTAGTTTACAGGGGGCTGGTTTTGATAACCTTCTCTTAGTGCTTTAGGGACCCACTGTGCATACGTTATCAGAGCAATATTCATTGTGAAATGGTCATTTGGGCCTCAAGACAGTGCTTTAAATGTGCTGTTTTTGGAGAAGGTGAAAGAAAGCATCTGTGAATGATATCATGACAATGAGGAAACCAAATGAAAGACAAATGGAGTTTATACTGAGACTCTCCTCTAAACCAACCACTAGCTATTTAAAGCTTAATAAGAGGCCTTTAAGTTTTTAGCTGTTATGAGATAACTAGATGTTAATGTATCATTGCCAAAACTTACCTGACAGAACTGTCATAAACACATTTATTAAAATACTAGTCAGTGAAAAGCATTTTTTTTTTTTTCCCCAAAGTCTTTACTGGCAAGTTGCTATAGGGTAATGGGACCGTCTTTGATTAGTTTGACTTTGACTATAGGATGGACTCATTCAACTGAAATTTGCATTGTGAGTTGCGGGGAAGTGAAGCTGTTTGGTTAAGCTGACTTTCTTCATAGTCCCAAACGCTTTTCACTCCCGCTAATTCTCACAACAGGTGTGAAAGGAGGAGCAGAATAAAGATGGGAAAAGGCACAGGGAACATGCTGAGCTATACGTGTGTGAAGATGAGCGCCCTGGAATTGAGAGGTTTTGTTTCTAAAGTGTAAGTTAAAAACATCTCAGCCAAGTTTACTTTCCACCAGCGACCGTCGTGAGGTCGCATGTGAGGGCCGGGAAAGGAGGAAATGAGGTGGAGTGCTGGTCAGGGGCACATGAAGGGGATCAACACCAACCCCTACGGACAAGGCAGTTGCACAGCTAGGAAGGAGGCCAGCAGCTCTTCATCCCTTGTGGTTTTCCTTGCAGGTCAGTTCCGAGGAACCTGCATGTTCACCGCGGTCTGTTCACTCCCACATGTCCCGCCTCTATATCATATTGTGCTCGGGTCTGCTCAGTTCTAGTCGTGGCCAGGCAGGCAGACAGGCGGATGGACATCCCTTAACAGGCAGCATCAACGGCACAAGGGCTGCTAGCCTGTAATTAGCTCGGACAGCTCAGGCTTGGAGAGAGCCAGCCGGGCTATATCATAATGAGCTCAGCTGGGATTAGGAGGACAGGGCAGGGGGGTGAGCAGAGGGGAAAGCAATGAAGGGGGTGGTGGTGGGGGAGGAAGTACTAGAATTCTGGCCTCAGCCTACTGCAGCATCACAGAAGGCCAGAGGGAGACAACTGGGAAGACAAGTAGGAAGAGGGTAAGGGGAGGTTACAGAGGCATGAGATAGAGAAGGGAAGAGGTGAGGAGAGGTGAAGGCTAGGGAAGACTGGAGAGAGGTAGACCGTGGCTTTAGGCCAAGCTTTGTGTAACACTGCAGAGGGTCAGTGTTAGTGGTACGGTTACTGGGGCTTCTCTAGATCAAACAAGACAATGGCTACACTACATCCAGAGACAGACTAAAGACAAAAGCAGGAGCAAAGAAAAGAAGTAACAAAGAAGTAACCTGAAATGAAAGCATCTCTCGAAGTAACGTCAAGCTGGGATTGTCACTACTGTTGCTAAACTCTAGATGCACATGTGAGCTAAGACTAACTTAAAGACTGGAAGTTTTCCAGCAGGGAATCTTTAAATGCAGGTGACTTACTTTTCAATGGAGAGTTTTCTGGTGAGGTTTTTCAAGTAGGCCAGCTCATTCCATACAGCATCACTGTCCTCTTGCCGTAGCTGCCACGGTGCTGCACGTTGTATCCTTCCACCTGGCCTACACACACGACAAAAGAAGACCAAAGTGCAGATGTATAGACAAGCTAAACTGAAAAACACAGGCTCACTTGGCACACATACGAACATAAGAAAAGTAAACCTACTAACAAGGGAAAATTGTTGGTACTATACATCACCTTGCTGCCTCTGGCCAATTCACTCTGGGTAACAAGGCCCCTTAGTGTTGCTGTGTTTTTGTTATTCAGCCATCTTTAGCAGTATTCAAATGAGCAGCCTTGACTTTGACATTTCAGTGGCAAATCATGTACCGACGTATGCATGTTTGTTAAAGCCCAGGGCACTGCCCGTGTGGCAGGGCAGTGGAGCATTCCCTGTGTGCCATGCAAATGTAAATAATGGCAAAAACACACTCGCAAACGAGGTCATTCAAATGTCTACACCTCACTTATGAATACTTAATGACACTTTGTGCTCAGTAGCTGCCGTCTCCATTGAACTTCTCACACACACACACACACACACACACACACACACACACACGGATGTGTGCAGGGATGCCCCCAACTGCATCCCTGCACACATCCAACTCATCAATCAGCCAGAGCCCAACACATTCAATTCCAATTAGCCTTTCATTTGCAAACTAAAACAGGTTTTAGTGAGAAATCCACAGATTGCAAAAGAAGCAGATGAGAAGAGAATACCGTTTTTGTCACGCACACAGACACAACGACTTCTCATTTTCACTCGATCAATGTGGCAGGGGTGTGGAAATGGATTGTGAGGGTCGCTGTTGCGGAGGGGTCCTTTTCCCATGGTCATTATTGGCTATCTAGATGCCGCCTCGCTACGCTAATACTAGTAAAACCCTGGTGTCTGGGAGTTAGCAGCTACCGAGGAATGGCAAATGTTTTCATTTAATACTGCTAAAGCCCCCGTGAGCAATTTGAAGCCCTTGAACTTCTTTGGAGTGTAGTTGTGTGGCCATACATGCGTGCTATGGGTGTAGTGTGTTAGCTTCCCAGAGTGTAAAGCTATTTAATAGATAATCTTACTGTACTCTATAGGCACAGAGACTGACATTTCTCTGAAAGCACACAATGAATGAAGCCAATCCTACATTAAAAGTGCCTGGAGTATGTACAAGATCTTTTACCCACAGCTGTTTTAATTCTCTCTGTGCAATTTCAGCTTTGCAGTACATCATCTGCATTACTTAAGAAAGGTGCATGAAACTTTATTAAGTCATAGTAAAGCTTTACACATTTTAATTTGTTTACAGTGGGCTTAAAAGCTGTTGAACTTGGAGCCATGAGAGAGCCATCTTCTTCAGGCCTCAGTGCATCCTCCCTTATGGTATCCTTGTTTCCATTATTAAGCAGGAGGAAACAGAGAGAACTTTTCCACGCTGCTGCGGCTAATTGCTCTGAATCAGGGGGAATCTGTTTATGGGCGCAACTTTGATCAGAGTACGGATGCTTTAATAACCTTTAATTTTATTTGCTCACCCCCATCATCCCCAGTCTGATTAAAAAACGTTTTCCCTTCTCTAATATAAATAAGAAGTTGGGTTTTTTTTTTCTGTCTTCTTCACACCATTTTGGGAAAATATGGTGGTGCAGTAATGGTGAATGGCAGGGTGATTTCACTGGGACTGGCCAACTGCACATTGCCTGCATACCGATGAGCTGATGGACTGTTCTTCTGATTTGCGATTGGTTGGTAGTTCTATTCTGGGCGGGACTTGCTAACAGACACACTGATGACATCATTCGGCAGCTGATCGCACAGAAACCGTCTAATCAATACTTTGCTGGGCAATGTTGGACACTGACATAAGAAAAACTTTTGAATATAACTTGAATTTTGCTAAAGATCAGACCACATTCTGTGACAAAAAAAAGAAAAATTCTGGTAATTCCAGTGAGTTTACTAAGTTTTCTTGCCTATGTAGCTTTGTCATTGACAGGAATGGGACATTCCTTTATTCTTGCTTCATCATTAAAGCAGCTAAATGGTCTGGAGCTGATTTCATGTGTGGCATTTGTATTCGGATGCTGTTTTTGGTGGACATAAAACATGTGGACAAAGCTCTTGAAGTAAGTGAAATATACTGGAAGGCTGGAAGTTCATTAGATATACACTGAAGAGATAGCAAAAACATTTTTTGTTGCTACATCGAGACTTTGGTATATCTTAAAATAACACACAAAAAAAAGACGAGTGCAGGATTCCTTTCTATACTAAAGAAAACCCTTCACAGCATTCAGCCACATGAGAAACACTCTCAAACAGGTGAGCATATTCTTGAAAAATTTAACATTAAGAGAAAACTTCACAAGAGCAAATACAAAGTGTTCACCACAAGGTGCAAAACACTCATCAGCCTCAAGGACAAACTTGCAAGAATAGGATTAGATTTGCCAAAGAATATTTGAAACACGCGAGATCACTACTCAAAACAGCAGTTTTGAAACTACCTTTAAAAAAGTGTGACACTATCTAAACATTTCTCAACCTGACACCAAACAAGTATATGTATTTGTACCGTTTATCGTTTGGTCACGAACACAAAGGGGAACAAAACTGACCCCCCCTCACCCGCATCTTTCCAAAAAGCCAACAACGCAGCATGGAAGCTGTTGGGACATCCCTAATAAGCTCGAAATGCAATGAGAGTGAACGCCTATCCCCGCTGACTTGTTAGGCCCCTGATTTCCTAGCACTAATGGGAGTATTTAAGTCATTTTCTATTGTCTCTCATTCAGGCGGGCATTACCCCAGTGGGCTTAACAGCTATTTAAGGATGTGGCCTAATGCCAAATGAATGCCAAGATCATAACATTGAGTGATTGGTTGGTGCCAAGGAAGACTGACTGAAAAGGGCAAAGCTGCCTATTGCATCAATTTCATGTCAAATCACTCATGAAACACAGATACACTGACACTGATAGACCAAAATCTAACATTAGGCTTTCCATACCGAACTAAAGCCTTGTTTGTATTATTGAAGGAACGTACTTGCTTTCTTTTAACAAAAAAATCAATGTTATCATTCAGAGTATTTCATTCATAACAGCGACACGTTGCTGAAGCTCTCTCTACATGGCCGTCTTTGTTCCCACTGTCTCAGACACATGCTGCTGAGCCGCGCTGAGCTAACATGAGCCGAGTCGAGCCTAGGGCTGAACATGCTCTCTCACTCACTCCACTTTCACACGGGCTCACATTGCACTGCTGTTTTCTTTAATTAACCCAGGGAGAAAACAGCTGACGGGGTCAACACCTCGCTCCCGCACGGCCACCACATATATGCACCTTTAGCTTGTCTCTGAATGGTCTCGGTGACGCTGGTGGAGAAAAGAAATAGACATCAAAGTGGGAAAAGACTAGTGGTGCAAAACAAAGAACAGGACCCGTATGTTAATGACATTTTCCAGCACATTTTCCACTTTGTGTAAAAAAATCCTGTGGTTTTTGCTGAAGATAACAGCTCGAAACAGGAAATGGCCCTCATCCCTCCTCCCTCTTTCAGCCTTCCTCCACAGGCCTTCTCAAACACCTTGCACCCCCAGGACCAGACACATCCAGCCTCTGGCTCTCACATCTTAATGAACGCTGAGGGAGAAGAGACGAAGAGCACATACATTTGGCACAAAATGGGCCAAATTGACTGGGCTTAAAACCTCTGAGCTTTTCAAAGGCAAAAAAAAAGAGGAATTTCTCCCACTCTCCCAAATCCAGAACTCAGGTCTTGTCAGACAACATGTGGAGCGCAATGGGGCCCTAAGACTATTTGTGAGTGGTTTCAGGGGGTTGTAGTGTTTCACAGGGCTTTTAACATAAGGCAAGGCGAGCTATGTGCTTTGAAGTGTCTCTCACTCACTGCTGCTTAGTGAAAGTGGAGGTTATCTGAGTTGCTTTGTGTATGCACACGTTTAATTTTATAGAGATGTGGGTTCTGTATATTATGATCTTTCACCATTCGTTTGCAGTCACATTTTCCTGTGTGATAAGCGTTTGCTATGAAATGTTAAACAGTATAGTGTGTACTCACATGCCATTTGATTTCTCCATCTCTTTCAGCTGATCTCTGACTGCCTTGTAGTTGGTCCGTATCAAATGCAGGCGTTCACGGCGTCTATCGTGAGCTCTCCTCAGCTCTTCATTTTCCTCCATCTGTAAAGCACAATGGCAACATTCCATCATGAGTTGGGTAACTCAAATCAAAGTTAACAGAAGAAGAGAATTCCCTTCATTTGCACTGATACAGCAGTATAGGCATGAAATATAAGAAACCAACATATTTAAGCTGCTTTGCAGCTGAAACATCTCAGCCTAACAGAAAGCAGCCGGTCAAGATTCATTTCCCTTTCCTTGTTTCTCCCAGACAAATGCTTCCACTCTTTCTGGTCGACTGAGGCATCATTAAAATGAGGCGTTTACATGACAAGTCACTGGTGCCACTGTACGCTAAACAGGCCTGCACACTCACACACACGTTACACAGCACAGAAACAAACTCACTGGAGTTACCAACTGATGACCACCGTGTGTTGTGATATGGGGTTGTAGTGGTGGGTTTGTTGCTGTTGACAGCTATTAAAACAGAGTGAGATTGGGCTCCTGCTTTAAAGAAGGAGTTAAGAGAAGACAACATATAGATTTTTCTTGTCAGGGGCATCCCTCCTCCCTCATCACATTGACCTTAACAGGGAGGGCGATGGAGAAAATTCTTTCAACAGGCAGGACAAACAGAGGTGGAAAGAGAGTAAGGAAAGAGAGAAAGTGAACTCATGGAAGTAGAGAGGAGAGAAAGACAGAGAAATGAGAAATTAGAAAGGGAGGGGTGGGAGAGAGAGAGAGAGAGAGAGAGAGAGAGAGAGAGAGAGAGAGAGAGAGAGAGAGAGAGAGAGAGAGAGAGAGGAGGGGTTAAAGGAAAAGTGAAAGGAAGGGTGCAGGACAGGTTTCTGCTTGAGTGGCCAAGGCTAGGGAGAGTTGTCGAGCGCTTTCTGAAGGGAAGGAGCTTGTTTACTGCTGATATGACACGGCTACCCTGCAGAGAGGGAAATGCGAGCCCTCGGCCCTGTTATTATTAACAAGGACAAAGAGAACAGAGAGAGAGCACACAAATATGCGCTGGACACACAATGTGTGTGCACACACGCGCACTGCACATCCACACTACCGATGTGACAAGTATGGATTTTCCCTCGTGCGGATTATTCACTGAGGACATCTGCAAGACATCCTCAGCCCTTTCGAGCAGCCCCCGACCTCTCAAAAACAGGGCTTTAATGAAAGGGGCCAGACCAGAGCAGTGTTAACTGGTGGACCTAGAGGCTGAGGGGGGACACAGAGGAGTTGTGGCTGACTGATGGAGGGGCGGCGGGGGGGTGGGATGGTGCAAGTGGCAGGGCATTAGACACATCATGGCTTCCCAGGCTCCTTATAGAGCTTCCCCCTGGGCAGACCAGCTCTGGTCATCAGGCCACAGACCCTTGCCCACCGATCAATACGCCCCCACTCAGTCAGCGAACACATGTGTGGACGTTCTCAAGCTGAAAAATAATTACACAGCAACAGCTACTTTTTACTTCAAAGTGTGAAGTAGAAAAAAAAAGGAGGCCGTTATTAAGAGAATTGTTTGTTTGCTGTTCGCTGCTAAGGTCAACATGTCAATGGTATGGCTCCCGTACCCAATTTGAAAAGCATTCTGTTGGAAAGGACTGGAAAGCTGCACAACAGCAAACTGAACCAAGCAAAGTACTGTACAGTAAGAGGCTGAAGGTAAGGTCTCAAGCGCAGCTGATAGAGGGCATTTTGCTTATTGCCAGAAACAAGCAAAGGACAAAAACCACTAAATCACGCGTTGAACAAATGCCCTCATTAATGTAGTCACGTTTTTCTGTGCATACCTTTGCTAAATGCCCCTCAAACAGCAGACAAGTAAATGGCACCATTAACTAAGACAGTCATGCGTGTTGTCTGAATCTATGTTGAGCATTACTGTCGAGGTGTCTGCCGGTGATGTAATTCAGACACTTCAGATCTGACAAGGAAATAGTGCCTAATGTGTTCCTGGGATTGTGTTCAAAAGGAGATGACCTTTGGATAATCACTCACTCGTTGGTCAGCTGCGAAGATGGACAGAATTTTTTATTTTTTTTTTAAAGGCAGTGAGCTTTAGGGGAAAGTGCAACACAGGGGTGAAAATTAACTTTTTTTTTGCTTGCAGTCAGTCGGAGACACTGCAAACAACACGAGGACGAAGAATAGTCTGAGAAGAACATCACAGAGCATGTGAAGGTTAAAAGACCAATAAAGCTGATTCGTTTAAGGATAAAAAAAGGAAAATAGCCGCATCCGCTTTCACCAGAGCGGCTTCTCTCCTGCTGCTTCACTGCCTACGCACTCTGATTGTGTGTGCGCACATGTACGTATGTATGTGTGAAAGACACCGTAAGAGAAGGTCACGGAGGAAGCAGTGGCAGCAGTACTGCAATTGAACCACTGTTACTTTCTTGCAGACCTCTATATAAACGAGTAGCTGATAGCAGCAATCATATCTAAGTTAGTGGCCACAGCAACAAGCAGGTTCCTTCAGGCCTGCCTGATACTAACAGATGACAACAAAATATACCAACAACAAATGTGCTTTTTGAAGCAAACAACTCCTTCGGGTAGTTCAGTGTCACTTTGAGAGACACTGTCATGCAGGAATTCGCAGACAAAAGATGAAGAAAAAAAAAAAGACGAGGGATGCAGAAAATAAAGAAAATATAGTTAGACCTTAAAGAATGAGAGCGAGAATTGTACACCAAACTTGGGGATAAATAAACTGTTCTAAGAGGGGTGGAAATGATTAACACATTACATTTATTTATATACATTAGCAAGTAATTACCTTCAATTGCAGCAGCTCCTCGAGGTCTTGAATCCTCTCTTCTGCCTCTTTTCCCCTCTCACTTCCGAACCTGACGCTGCCAGCTGGAGACAGAGACCTGGACCGCTGCACTGGTGCACCCTGGGAAGGGTAAGCAAAGAAGCACCGGGGTGGGAGCTTGAACACACTTCACTTACACAGAAAGGCACAAACACATGCAGCAATTAACATCTGTAGAAACACTGAGTGAATGCCAATAATGGAATTATCTATGTTCACTCCACTCCCCTCTCACCTTGAGTAAAACATGAGCATTGTCTTCCTTGGTACACACATATGCACACAAAAACAAACACGCTGCCAGAGGAATAAAGCAAGCCCGAGCAGCAGTCCACAGAAGCTGAAGGGAGGAGGTTCACTCCTGTGTGTGTGTGTGTGTGTGTGTGTGTGTGTGTGTGTGTGTGTGTGTGTGTGTGTGTGTGTGTGTGTGTGTGTGTGTGTGTGTGTGTGTGTGTTTGGAAGCAGGAGTTGCAAGCTGAGAGCAGCAAAGGTTTCTCCCTGCGACTGGCTAATGAGTATGTTCATTTCCATTTACATTGTTTCTTTGACAATAATGATGTCCCATTAGGGGAGACTAAAGGGGCTATAGATTCCAGAATGTGCTGGGCTTCATTACAAGAGGTGGTCAGGGAGGCCGCTCTAATTGCTCTGCTAGGGGCCTCCAGGTTACACTTGATAGGACAACTGGAAGAGCCGCCGATTAGGAGGGGGGGTGCAGTTTGCTTGCCAGCCTGTTCTGTAGAAATAAATAAAGAAATGGAGAAGTGCTGGGGCCGCGTTGTAGAAAGCAGTGGGAACAATATGCTAGTGGAATATGAAAATGAAAGGATAGGAGGCCCCCCCGTAGCGCCGGGCAGGGCTGACCAGATGGCAGGCTAAAATATGCAATGCGACTAAATGCACAACAGTCCTTGGGTAGAGGAAGATGAGCAGTACAGAAGGTGGTGATGTTGAAGTGGGGAGGTTAATGAGAGGATAGTGGATCAGTAAAATCCTAACCCCCCACCATCCAAAAAATATGTATTTTGATTGTTGTTGACAAGCTCTCTTGCCTATTAAAGTCATTAAAATTTCAGCCTTTTCTGATATTGCAACACCTGTTGTTACAGCTGAAACAAGAAAATATCTCATGCCCTAGTGTCCTGAGCAAAATCATGCACTAATCAAGCACTGGGGGAACCAAACATGTCTTGGTGCCTGGCTGGTGGGGATTTATGCTTCAGTGGGAAGCTGCAAACTCCCGCTGAAACCCACAGTCAGCATGTCAATGGTATGGTGTAACCTTCTTAAGAAATGTAACTACAATTCATCTTGACGCAGCACGCAACTACTGTGATTGGCCTGTTCAGTACCATTGATTCCTCCTGTGCGTTTCTGACTACTTTATCGCTGCAGTTTTTGAATATGTCAACAAAAGATTAACAAGCATCTCAGTGTGAGGAATAATAAACATAGCATCAATATAAGGACTCATAAATGTCAGCAAATTCCTGAAGGAACATTGTACTGCTGTGGGAAAAAATGAAACCCGAGGATAGAATTTTTCAAAAGTCCCGAAATTTTATTTGCTTCAATTGGCTGGTGCTGCATACAAACACTATCAGACAACCACAAGGTAATTAGCATATAATGTGCCACACGCAAGCATAAAAGCTAGCAACGATGTAGCCCACTTACGTAGGTTACATCAAAGGCTCTACACAGATTCCCTGCAGGAGCCTAAATCACACCTTACTCTGTCATCACAACAAATGGTGAAACCTGTACATCTGTTCACAAAGCAGTTTGACAAACTTCAAAATATCTTTGCCTCAAAACTCTCCATTCTTAAAAGTGAGCAAAAAAAAAAAAAGTTTTTTGCATGATATTACATAACAGATGACTGCACGCTGTTACATGGCAACATGAAATACATGAAAACAATGGATTCTGCTTTCTGTGCATTGTTCCTCATGAATCCCTTGTGTGTGGGTCTGCAACTCAAATCCTTCACATGAACGCAAACTTCACTGGTAAAAGAGAAAACTACTATTTAGAGGGACACTAACAGAAAGTAGCTATTGTTCATTGAATAACAACTGCTGCAAAGTCCTAATTGACATGTTTAAAAGAATGGGATTAGACTTAAAAAGCACATTTGTCACTTAATTAGTTACAACACATTTCCTCTAGTTGTAATATCACAGAATGTGTATTTACAACAGAACATCTGCTTGTGACATTAATATATACACTATGTATGTGTGCTGGGGAATGTGCTCTGAGGCTACAGTTGACTCCAGTGACCTGGCGGCCAGGTTTTGCTAACATGCCTGCATGGGTGCCAACCATGTGTTCTAACTCAGCCTTAATGACTCTATGCAACTAATTAGCAGATTGATCTGCATATTCCTGATGAGTGGCAGGCCAACTGGCTTAGTCTGTCTGTACAAGGGGGAAACACAGATTCCAAAAGGGGAATCCAAACCAACTCAAAGTCCTAAACCTAAAAGTAAAGATGAGCAATTATAAAGTGCATGACATACTGCAGACAAACTCTAAATTGGGTTTCAGGTAGAAATATAAATTGTGAATGATATTTAGTACTTAACCTGATGACAGTAATTATTAATGAAGGTGAGAACCACGTGAGGCAAACTGCTGCGTGCTTGTCTAAAGTCCACGGTAAATTAATAAAATGGTGACACTGACTAATGACTGACATTTTGGTGCAGATGTTCTCTCTGGTCCAGTTGGACGCCTGACTGCTGCTAGACCCGAAGACGCATGAATGCCCTTTATTTGTGTGGGAAGCTCTGTGTTGCAGCATTGAAGTTAATATTCCAGAAGACAGGCCTGAAGGATAAAAAGCAGAGAACACGAGACACAGAAGGCTGTCCTCGCCATTTACCTCAGCTCGGCAGCTGCCTGGTGGTCATGGCCTGACCTGTGCATAACACCCTGTAATGGCTTTGTAAACATGAAAGTGCAATGAGCAAGAGGGAAATGAGGAAAATGAGGAAAAAGGCCTGTAACTTAAAAATTGGATTTACTGAGGAATCGGCAGAGGAAAGGCACCAAGTGCCCGCCTCCCTTCAACTCTCCTCCACTTTCTATCTGACAGCGACACTGAGTCACTGTCATCAATGGTTTCTTTATGATTGCACCAGCATGTCATGAGTGCCATCTGGAGGTTAATGAAATGTGATGTGAATGTGTTCACGTTCCCTGATGACCACACATACAAATGAGTATCGTTACTAAGCAAACTTTAAAAAAATGCATAAGCTTGAAGTTAATCATGCTGTAAAATGCTCCACTCTATAAGCCGACAATAATCCGTTAGAAATTCACAGCATTGTTTCTAAAACAAAGTCAAAGCACTTTTGAAGTTGAAAATAAAAATTTTTAGGAATTTTTTCGACATTGAAGTAAACTTTCTTCACTCAAATCATGTGACACGCACGCACGCACACACTTCCTTGAGATGTAGTTTTAGTTTTTTTTAAACAGCTAACATCATTATAACACTTACTGTATGCACCCAACACAGTGAGACATGCGCTACTCTGCACTGTTTATAGAGACAGCCAACAATCCCGCTTCACTTCGGGCATTGAGTAAAATAGCAGAAATCTGATTCCGAGGGGGAAACAGTATGCTGAACAGAAGACTCTTCTCATCAGCCGCTGACCTTCCAGTTTGTTATTCCAGTTTAAATGGAGTGGTATGAATCGTAATGAAGCATAAAAAGTTGATAGTTTCTTTGGAACATCATCATGCGTCTAGAAATTATTCAATATTTACAGTAAGGCTGGACATGTTTTATGAAGTTAACATGTTTAAAAGTAATAACCTTAGTTTTTACAGCTACTGGCTAAGAGACGTGAACATGCCACAGTGCTATGTGAAAGAATCGCTTCCCTTTAAAGATGCCACTTTGTAGTCGCCACTCAGAAGATAAAACGCATCAATCTTCTTTTTCATTCAGTTAAATAATAACTTTATTTCATTTAAAGCAGTTAGTTCAATTTTAAGCTCTCCATCTTTCATCTGACATCTGTTTCCTTAAATGTTGACGCGGCAGCTCTAATATGATGATGTGCCTGCATTAAAGTCTCATTTGTAAACATATGTATAGCATGCAGTAAATGTGTGAGTGAATGTGTGGTCGGGGCAGTGACAGGCGGGATTGCATTTATAATAAATGAAAAGCCAAGCTGACTTTTACTGAAACTGATGACAAATGCCCCGATTTACTCCTCAGTAGATCTCATTATGATTCATGTTATTATCCAGTGTAACAGAATATCAAACAAAGTATTCACACACTGATTTTGGATATCAGCAGCAGGATCAACATTGGCGCATGTTTTTGATAATAAATTATAGGTGGATAATAGAACGATTATGTGTTTGTGAGTTGTGTGTCCTAAGGCAAGCATAAAGGAAGCTCATCAAATGTCAATACTATTTATTTATTTTGCACGGTATAATTACATTACACAAATAGACTGCCAGAACAGAAGCGCTTCGATTTGAGATACAATGAGGACAGCGGCTTAAATCAAACAACGTGTCTTCGGGCCAGCTTTAGAGTGAGTGAGGCCATCTAGAAACATGTCCTGCCAAACTTATGAGTGGAATACTGAGAAGATCAAAAGCTTCTTTCTTGTTCATAATGTACTGCTGAAGCGGTAAATTAGCCAGTGCCTGAGCCCAAGGCATGCGTGAAACCAGCAGCACACGCCGGCTTGGTCACAGTAGGAGGGGCATCTGTGTGTGTGTGTTGGGAAGTTCAGGACAAAGGTTGGCAGGGGCTGGGTCTGATAAATCATATGATTCTAGAAAGACAGTTTCCTTTATATCCCTTCTCTGTGGCTTTGATCTAATCTGAACAAAACGGTAATGGATAAGTGTGGGTATGTTAGCTGTTCATCCACGTGTTGACTTTGGCATAATTACAAGTAGCATGTTCTGACCTACCTGCTGTCTTCTGATGGAACTGGCCGATCTCTGATGGAAAGTACTACCCTCTTGCCTGGGATATGAACTTCGACTAGAGGCCTGTTCAGGGCCAGACTTCTGGGCTGCCACATCAACCTGCTCTGACACCAGGGCCTGTGAGAAAAGGTGCATATGTTGGTGACTGAAAGAGATGACTGAGATACGCTGATAGAAAACAGAGCCTTGGTTTAGCTGTTATTTAGTCATGGTTATGTTACAAAACAGTCCAAAAATGAGAACATATCCACTAAGCAGCAGTTATCTGGGCAAAAGCGCTAGAGAAGATCAGAAAGACTGATTCAAGTTTATAAGAAGGCAACGTAATTAACCACCTTATAACCAATTGGATTACAAACAAGGTATACAGAAGAGTATCTCTGAATGTACAACATGACAAACCTTGAAGGAGATGGGATATACAGTAGCAGCAGAATACCACAATGGGTACAACTTGTGTCAGGTAAGAACAGAAAACCCAGAATACCACTTGCACAGGCTCCACAAAACTGCTCAATAGAAGATTGGAAAAACATTGCAGAGTCTGATGGGTCTTGATTTCTACTGTGACACTGGGATGGTAGGGCCAGAATTCCACATAAATAACATCAAAGCATCGATCCATCCTGCCTTGTATCAATGTTTCAGGCTAGTAGTGGGATGTGTTGGAACTGGAGACTCACATCAAAGATGTGCAGCAACTGTGTGTTGCTCGTTGCTCTCATGTGAATATGAACCAAAGTTTCAGACAAATATCAAAATATCAGCACCTTGTACAATTAATGCCATAAAGAATTAAGGAAGTTCTGAAGGATAAAGAGGATCAAACACATACTAGTAAGATGTACCTAATAAAATGGATATGTTCACTGCAAGCTATTAATGAATTGCTTAAGCTTAAACAAAGCAGAATACAGTCTGCCTTAAATTCTTTCCAGTGTACAAATTACTTTTTTAATGTTTTAAATGCATGGGCAGCACGGTGGCACGGTGGTTAGCACTCCTGCCTCGCAGCAAGAAGTTCCTGAGTTCAATTTCACCATCAGGTCAGGTCTTTCTGTGTGGAGTTTGTATGTTCTCCCCATGTTTCTGGGTGGGTTCTCTCCGGGTACTCTGGCTTCCTCCCACAGTCCAAAGGCATGCAGTTTGTGGGGATAGGTTAATTGGAAACACTAAATTGCCCATAGGAGTGAGTGGGAATGGTTGTCTGTATATGTGTTAGCCCTGTGTACCCAGGGCTAACACAGAGGCAGGGTGTACCCTGCCTCTCGCCCCAAGACAGCTGGGATAGGCTCCAGCGCCCTCCGCGACCCTGAAAAGGAAAAGCGGAAGCAGATGAATGTTAAAAAAAAAATATATATATATATATATTCTTTTTAATTATGCAGTTTAAATGGAGACAAAGCAATCTTCTTTGTGTATTTACAGGAGTCATGTACTGCATTGCGTTACAAGTGTGGTAACAGTTTGCCCCCACTCACATAGGTCTCAACAGAGTTGTACCAGCAGCACACCGAGTGAAAAACCACAATCATATTACATACATAATTTGACACAATGGGCAACAAAGTAACCTATTTTTCGTTTTGACTGAATCTATAGTTGCCAAAAATAATTAAAGGAAAGCTGAAAATATTACACATCAGCATCTTGACCCAACTGTCAAGTAGCATGCTCTCTAAATCACCTAAAACTTAACTCTTGCTTGCAATCGACGTTCAAAGTATGTCCACCATGTAGTTAAATCAGTTGGCAACTTTAGTTCACTGCAGTCAACACCCAGATAGCTCATTTAGACAACAGATAATTAACTACCAGCTCCACTATTTTGGACAACAAACTAACACAATCAAGACTATCCAGAGGTGGTCTCTGTAAATACAGGGCAAGCAGGGCAGGTTGTAATGTACACAGACCTAACACTACTTGCATGTGTAAACTTTTTTATAATAAAACAACAACTGTCACGTTCAAACTGCCTACATCACTCAAACTTTAATCTCCACATTTTAGCTGCTGTTGTGTTGTTATGCTGTGTGTGTGTTTTTGTGCAAAAAACACACACACAGCAAAAATTAAAGTCCTGTTTGTGGCACATTAGTATATGTGAGGGGGCAAACTCCTCAAGATGGGTGGTGGCCATTTAGAAGTCGGCCATCTTGGATACAACTTTTGTTTGTTTCAATAGGAAGAGGGCCATGTGACACATCAAACTTATTGGTAATGTCACAAGAAAAACAATGGTGTGCTTGGTTTCAACGTAACTTTATTCTTTCATGAGTCATTTACAAGTTTCTGACCACTTATAAAATGTGTTCAATGTGCTGCCCATTGTGTTGAATTGTCAATGCAACCCTCTTCTCCCACTCTTCACACACTGATAGCAACACCACAGGAGAAATGCCAGCACAGGCATCCAGGATCCGTAGGAGGGCTACCACAAACGATTATTTTGATAGTCGAGTAGTCACTGATT
>VURO01018804.1:0-11001 GCA_015108175.1 Pelvicachromis taeniatus | reverse complement strand
AAGAGGGTAAAATGTGCGGGAATGTAAGAGCAGACGGTGTTGATAGTTGAATTTTCAACAATGTTGCAACTTTGTGCGGGAGCAGGAGGGGAAGAAAACACTATCAGCAGCACCAGAAAAGGAGGAAGACAGGACCTACACTTTCAACACTTTCATTAGACCTGGGTCCAGTGGACCCGAACACCTTGTAATGTTAATGCGTGGGGGGGGTGTACGGTATGCGGTCATTGACAATTTGTTCGGACTTATGTTCTTTACAGAAAATAAGCCAAAGCCAATGAATTTCAGGTTGAAAAAAATAATTGTTTCATTTTTTTGTGAAAAAAAGTGAAAACGGGTCTCACAGACCCGAACACCATAGAAGAAGGCTTCACTTTCTCATGTAGAGAGGAGACTGTCTACCAAATAAACATCTCTGTCTTATTGTCTCCCACCTCCACATAAGCTGTCAATCATAGGTAAGATAATTACGCTAGTTTAAAGTGCTGCTCAATTAAAATGGTGATATTTGTGTGACTGTGTGACTCACTAGCTTTTTGCTCAGGCTGTAACCTCTGTGAATCTTTCCACATGTCAGTATTTTATGTAGCTGAGACCGGAGAATGTTTTCTGTTCCCCTCATTTCTTCAAAGGTTATTCCAATTACTGCTTGGGTGTATTTTACAGAATTCCAGCCCAACGTGGTACGTGATTTTTAATGTTCTCCGGTGATCTGTGATAAAGCTAGGGAGTATATAAGTGAATGGTCAATGCTAAGCTTTTGATAAACGGCTATTTTAGGTCAGAATATAGCATAAATTGGACTACGAGAGACACACAGACTCTGACATTCATTTTCTTCTCCTAATTTCAAAATATTTGCTCAGACCTCTAAAGCGTGTTTTTAATTCTACGAGTTGCTCAGATATGCTGTGCATTGTTACAACTAATGTTTACCGTTATGGTCATCTGGTCTTTTTGTTGTTGTTGTTGTTGTTGTGGTTGTTTTGTTTTTTGGTTTATTTTTTTTTTTAGAGACATGATTTGGTTTAGAGGTTGCTAAGATACCAGTTAAGCTGATTTAGCTTGGTTTGCTGAGTCCATCCACAGACTGGAGTTTGGAACTGTAGCCTCTGGTTCATAGATTAAACTGGTAATTAATTAAGTGGGTTTCAGGTTATTTTACACAGTAACAAGAAAGTAATGTAACGAGTAGATTTACTTTCTCCAGAGAGTAATTAAGCAACATACTTTAAAGATACTTTAAGAAATACGTAAAGTGCTTTAAGAAAGTAACGAGTAATGTGTAATACATTATGTTTTTAAGAAACAAACCCAGTTATGGTGATTACATCTAAACGCAGAGACTTTAACAGTTTGCTGGTCTGGAGCGTTCATGTGTATACGAGCACGATGCCACAGACTTCTCAGGAGTGGACATCCCAGCAGTCTGCCTTCATCAGGGCGGAGGAGGATGAAGGTAGCAATGTACTGAGAGTAAACATGTTAGCTTTGTCATTCAGAGCAGTATTGGGTATTCCAATAGAAAGTACTTTTATTATCTCAAAGTATTTGCCTGTTCTTCAAATGTCGTCCTGCTCTCATACATGAGTTGTGACATGTTGGAGGTTCTGTAGAGTTTAAGTCATCATTGGCTTTGTAAGTTTCTCATGTTTGTATGGGACCAGCTAATATCACCACGTCTCACTTGTTAGTCATATACCTGTTAGTGCATTATTTTTGTGTTGTTTATCAGTGGTCAGCAAGCAGCTGTATTACTGCAAAGTTATGGAAGTAATATTACATTACATTCTGCGGGACACGTGTAAAAACTATATAAAAAATATATTTTAGACAAAAACAAAATCATGTTATGAAATGTTCTGTTTGTGTAACTTTTCTATGAAGCAGCTTCACAAAGCTGCTACCCTGAATGTAATATAGTTTATTTTTTATAGTAACCCATATTTCAAAGATAAAATCTGCATTTGTTGACTTGACATCTTGATGTCGATTGCAGCCACATCACTCAGAGACTAGCTAAGTCGCCAGTTCCTAGATCAATACTCATTAACCCATATTTTTCCCAGGCTGAGGTCTGTCCAGCAACAATGTCTGCCAGTGGAAATCGATGAGTGTGTGACCTAAATTTTCCTGCAGACTGAAGAAGGTTTCGTGTACACATACACGTGTAATCTGTTTGTTACATCTTATTCATGTTACAATTTTTATGGCGAACTGTGAAATAAGGCACTAAAGGAATTTTGCTTTTTTAGCAAGTTTGTTTACGTTTAAATTTATTCCTTTTTCAAGGAAACATGAACTTTTAGGACTACGCAGTGTTGACTTAACTTATGTCAAAGAAAGATTAGCACATCTGCAGCCTGC
Source organism: Pelvicachromis taeniatus (assembly GCA_015108175.1). Lineage (NCBI taxonomy): Eukaryota > Metazoa > Chordata > Actinopteri > Cichliformes > Cichlidae > Pelvicachromis > Pelvicachromis taeniatus. Next base: position 8,634 of record VURO01018804.1, on the reverse strand, counting down.
TTCACACACAGAGCACATAGGGAATCGCTCACACAGGTCGGCGCACATTCATATTCATAAACATTGTTTCCAATGAGAGTTGGCTAACAGCATGTCGAGTGAGACTTTCAGATGGACTGAATATAAAATGGTGCGATTATTCAAATATAGCATTCATTTATTCAGGCATTTAATTCACAGCAAACTGACAACTGCTGTCTCGGTGAATCATATGCTTTAGAGATCACCGTTGTTTCATATAAATCATCTAACAGTCTGTCTTAGAAATAGGAAGCCAGACAGTTAACACCCAAAAGGTCATGCCATGAACTACTAATAAGAAATATCCTGCTTTTTGTTTCTAGAGCAGTTTCAATAAATAAAAATGTAAAAATGGGAAGAATATAACAGTCGTACCAATGAATTGAGACGATGTTCCAGTGTGGCGAGAAGAGTTTGGGGGTTTATTTTTTGTTTGTTTGTAATTATGACAGTTTGTTATATGGGTCAGTGTTAAATAGAAATTTACACAAGGTCTACTGACTCACCCTGTCAGATTGGTCTGTCGCAATCAGTGGGCCTCACACAAGCCAGTGTTGTGCGTCAAATCTGAAGCTGGTGAAAGATGTGAATTGAATGTAATCCCAGTTATTACTAAACTGACACAGAAATTTAAAGTCACGGGAGAGCTGTTGTTGCTCCCAACCTCTGGCCATCAGCATACAACATAAACCTTAGTGGGTTACTGCTATTAATGGCTAACATATAAAACGAGTAGCGTGGCTGTGCCTCACGTCTCATATACTTAGCTTGTCCATATTTTCCCTTACAGGAGTTTATGAATCACGTTTGTATTTTCATTTCCTGCTTGTTTCGGGTTTTGACGAGGACTAAAATGTGACGGCTAGAAAACTGGATCAGAGTGTCGTTTGTGCTGCCAACCTATCTAAACCTTTTTACTCTCGTCATCTTGGATGTTTTCGTGATCGACATGTTTTCTGACTGTTTTGGGCTCTTTCGGCAGATAATTACTGTATAATGAGTGATGATAAACAGACTTAAATAGTGATTTATAGTCTTTACACTTCACAGTGCTTTTCCAGTCTCAGTATTAATTTGGGGTTTGCTGTTACACTAGACATTAATATGCAGACTGGAGATGCTGGGAATCACTGGCTGACTTGATGATTAGTGTATAGTTTTTAAGGTGTGTTTGATGGATGATTACGCTCTTTGTTTCCTGACTGTCAAGACTTGGAATCAATTTAATAAAAACAGAAATTACGTATTCTGATTGCACAGGGTTAGAATTGGGGTCGAGGTTATCTTCGTCACCAGTGGCAGCTGAGACTCCACTCAGCAACTACAGGTCACTAGTGAAACATGTGCATCTCCCAACTAGTTGGCGTGTGGTTGCTGGAGGTTGCTGTGAAATCTCAGTCACACAGGCCTAGAGACTAGTTATTGACTCCCTTCTGTGGACACGGTGGTTGCTGGAAGTGTCACTAGTGTGAAATTGGGATGCTGCATCAAAACCATTCCTGCCGATAGCTAGCAGTTTGCATGAAAGATGCCAGCTTGTCTACAAGTACAAACTGCTCACCAAGTGGTGGGGGAATTGTAAAAGTGCAACACATTCAAGAAACCTTTTGCTTTCAAAGTAAAAGTTGGGCCTTTTTAAAATGTTGGCTACAGAAGTAAGGCACAACTTTTACTTAAAAATCATTTTACATTTTCTGTTTGGGTTGCACTCTTTCAAGTTTCACTGCAGTTCAGAGAGTAAGTGGTGAGTATTTGCAGACAAGTCGGCATCTTCCATTCAAACTATCGGTGAACAAAGTAATTTTTTACTCCCAGGGAGCTTTTTGGTGTGTACCTTCTCACCAATCTCACCTACTGACTACCAGCAACCACTGAACAACCATTTGGGAAAAACACATTTTACCTTAGTAACCGGAGATTGTCAGAGGTCACCAACCAGTCTAGGTCTGCGTGACTGAGACTCACCCCGAGCGTCTGACACTAACCTTCAGAGGCTCAGGGGGTTAACTTGTAATCCAAGTTCTCCAAATCTCAGCTCAATAGAGCATTTGTGTTTAATCCAGAAAAAAGAAGTTGGGTACAGAGAGGTCCCATGCCATAATTTGGACAGTTAAAGGATTTTCTGTGCACGGTTTTCAATCTGATGCCACAGACACAAACCTATTCAGATATCTTGTCAACTTCGTGTCTCCACATTGCGGCAGTGAATACCAGTGATCTCTTTGTTTAGCTATGTTAACGGTGTGAATGCAGGGATGGGAATCTCATTCTGTTGGTCAGTCTACCTATTAATGAAAGTCTGTACAAAAACCAGATCAGAGTTCCTCACCACGTAAAACACAATGACATGGTTCCACCAGGTGTGATCGATTAAGTGTGTCTCAAACTGGTATGTCTAACAGATGACTTGTGTAGGCGTTATTAGCTGCAAAATTTCAAAAGTGTAATTTATCACTGAATCCAGCTTACAATACTGACATTAAAAAGGTTACTGAGTACCGAATGTCTACTTGATTTAAAAATGAGTTCAAATGTGGCATATTGAAGCTGAAGGACAAATTTCCTCTTCCTTCATTTTGAGTTTTTTTTTTTTTTAGATAAAGCTACAGAACCACTGCAGTGTCCTTCGTCATGGTCTTACATTTGAAAGTCTGGAAAAGCACTGAATTTATTACTGTACGTTAAGTAGGTCAGGATGGATAGTTTCATAAGCCTGTTCAGCTAGTAAAGTTCAGACCCCCCCCCCGTGCCCTGCTATGATTGATTCTGATTAACCTTTTTTCTATATCGTAATGACAAACAAGTCTTTGAATGGTAAGCGTCAATAGACGGTGTGAGCAAAAATGTAAATCAACTGCGTGACGTGTCAAATTCAAAGAACTAAAATGCTCTGCAGCACACGCTAACAGTGAATATAATGGTAGCGCTCTGGCTTGTCACTGACTTTTTGTTATTCAGATTGCTGTGCCTCATGAGAGGTGTTTTAGGTCAGCACTCAGGTTTTTGCTTAAATGTGCCCGCTGCTTTTTCTCCTCTTATGCAAGACTGCATGTGCTCCTGTGCAAAATCACACTTTACCATACAATAAATGTGTGTCACTGTGCCACTTCCTGATCAGATATATGTGGGTCAGTGTGTCGAGTGAGTGTAAGATTGCGGTTTCTGATTCCCACTAACAGATTGCTTGTGAGTAAGGCATAGCTCCTCAGACACATACATGTTGTATGTCAGGTGCTTTCTGAGTTATTAGCGTAACAAAGACTAAAGAATGCTACAATAAAAAGTCAAATACATGCCACGCATTCATTTAAGTTGTCTATTATTTTAAATAACACTTTTTTTCTTTTTCTTTTTTTAAAAATAGCATTTCCTCCACTCTTGTTTTCCACTTGTATAAATAGGATACAATGGTTGACGTTTTTCCATCTCCCCAATGTAATTGTATAGCTGTGTGAAAAGAAACAGTTGAATGTTTCTCAGCTGTCAGGAACCTGAATAAACACTTGGCGTACAGCGGTACACTGGGATACTCATCGTCATGCCGTAGCTGTTATCACTGTGCAAAAGCAAGGTGCAATGGGAAAAAAGCTGAAAAACCATCCACATCTTTTTGGGGGGAAATGGTTATTTGGTGAAATCAGTCACATATGCCTGAGACCAGTCTGCTACCCTAGTATTTTGCTGGCGACCAAAAATGCGTATTCCACAACCAGTTTGCAAGTGGTTGCAAGACGTTGTTGACTGTTAGTTTCTATGTGACACCAAAAGTCTCTTTGTAATTGCTTGGGCCGCTGCCATCACTGTAATTTGCACGGATTAATCCATGGGCATTAGTAACTGATTTCACAATGACTGCCGGCAACCTACCGCTTACCAACCAATAAATGTTTCTGTATCGATCAGTGGTTTCCAGATGGTCCCCAACCAGTCCCTGACCTGTGTGGCTGGGTTTTTTTATTTGTTTGTTTAATGTAATGCATGACATTTCATTACATGTAATGGTTACTTTGCTGAGAAATTGTGTGCATGGTCTAGTGTATATTAACATATGTAACTAGACTCTTCTAACCAAGTATTTCTCCCCACTCTGTTTCCAGTGGTGCCAGTCCAGTTGGTCTAGTTCTTACTGCCATAGTGGCCGTGGCATACAAGGTGGCAATAAGCTTTGAAGGGTAAGTCTTTGTACATCTCAGGCTTTGTTTGGTTTTGTGAGGGCAACAGAAAGCACCTTTAATAAAACCTTTTAATAACAACTGTTCGTTACAGGCACCAGAAATTAGATTCTATAAAATCCAAAAAGAGTCAAAAGAGATCCAAGAGTCTGAACATTTAGTAACATCCAAAAACCTAAGAGACCTAAGAGAAATACAGATGTGCAAATACACTGACTTGATTCATCAGTTATAAAACAAAGACCAAAACTGCAGCTGTAGAGGCTAGAAAGGTGGAGGAGGGAAGAAAACAACTTCCTGCTCCCTGTTTTATTAGTTTCCAGCTCATTAAGCCAAACTAGAGACACCTGGAGGAAAAGAGCAGAGACGTATGAGTCATGGGCCTTAGACTCTGATATGCAGATAACCAGAAGGTGGAGAGGACATGTAACACTATCAAAAAACCTTTCTGGTCAAAAAATGAAGGCTGAATGATAATGGGAAAAATATGCAAATAAACTTGAGTATTGTTTCAGCACAGAGACTTATTCAACAGTCGACCTGCATCTGCTGAGTCACACAGCCTAGCTCCTGATTACAAAGCAGGATCCTGAAGGTCTGGTATTGTTACCCATGACACGTGTCACAGCCGCAGCGTTTAGAAAAGACTGAAAATGAGATTTGTTGATTAAAAACAAGAATCGGCTACATATGGGATACAGGCAATAACAACAACTGAACTGGAAAACCTCCACTTACAAACAATGCAGTCAAGTTTGGAGGATGTAGATGGTAACGTCACTGTTACTTTTTCTGGAGCTTTGAAGCTGTTCAACCCATACAGTTAAATCCAGACAATCCATGAAGTATTAAATGACAGAGTTCCCGTTCTTTAACGGTACACTGTCTGTTTTTTACAGTGTGTCAATAGTCATATAAATAAATTATATTAATATATTATTAAAATATGAATATATCCCTGGGATAAAATATTAAATAAGCATCTCATAGATAATTTCTTCTGCTGCACAACTCACCCAGCGAGTCCTTGTCTAGCTGAGCGTTTCTGAGTAGCTTCAGTAGACCAAATAAATCTGCACTCAAATCAAATGAAAGTCTAAAAAGAGATTTTTAACCCTGGCCGAGTCGGAGGCATGCTTTTCTGAAAGTGTCAGACATTAAACACAAGCTGTGCATGAGCGCACAGATTTACATCCGGCAGCACTGATCCATCGTTGTCTCACTTAGCTTGAACCTGTGAATTGAAGGATAGGCAGGTGCCAGATTTTCCCACACACTGCGACTGGGATTCACATGCTATATTTGTGTTTCGCAGCTGGAATAGATTCATGATGATCTCATTTGTTTAAACTATACGTGGAGAGCAGGGTGTCTGCTTGGATTCCACCTCACACGGTGACTGGAATTGGTAAAAGTGGCGGTGGGATTGATGCCGGAGCCATGCAGGGAATGGAAACTGGTGTCAAGAGAGTTCAGAGAGCGTCTTGGATTTGTTTTAGCTCGTAATTGCCATCTTCATGATACAAATAATGTGGTGGTGAAAGCTCACACCAAGATGAAACGCCACTGTTTCATCTATTCTTAGGCACAGTTTATCATATTACTACGACTCCACCCGGGCAAGAGCTGAGATGGACTTTCCTGAAAAGCGAGACTGGTGACTGGCCATGGTGGTAGATCCACAGTTCTGAAAGTCACCACGGTAACAGTGTGAAGCGTAATCATCTAAATGATTAATAAAGTTTAACATCTCTGTAAGGAGCTCTGTGGAGTACTCATAAATAGCTACACTGTTCATTTACTTGCATTTACTTTTTTTACTTTTACCATACTTTAGTTCCTTATTTCCTTGCTTTAATGATATACTCATTAGCCACCATGTTAGAGGCGCAGTTTAACTACTCAGTCATTAATATCTCAGCCAATCACATGACAGCATGGTTCCAAACGGTTCCCCGGGTTCAGAATGGGGAAGAAATGTGATTTCGGTGGTGCTGACTCTGCCGTGGTTGTTGGTGTTTGTAGATTAGCACAAACCGCTGATCCGCTGCGGTTTTCCCACACAGACATCTGTGGGGTTTACTGAGAATGGTACAGAAGAGCCCAGAAATATCCAGTGAGCAGCAGCTCTCTGGGCAAAAAATGATCTGTAGATGCTTTGCGCCGATACGCTCAAATAACCACTTGTTATAAGCAAGGTATGCAGAAGAACATGTCTGAATGCACAGCATGTTGAACCATGAAGGAGGTGGGCTATAGGAGCATGTTGGGTGACACTCCTGTTAGCTCAGAGCAGGAAAGTAAGCCTGCATTGCATTAGTTGACCAAAGGGCCAGGGTTTAGGGTAAACAACATGTTCGCATAGATCAGGGGTCTCCAACTCCAGGCCTCGAGGGCCGGTGTCCTGCAGGTTTTAGATGTGTCCTAGATCCACCACAGCTGATTTAAATGGTTTAACGACCTCCTCAACATGTCTTAAAGTTCTCCAGAGGCCTGCTAATGAACTGATCATTTGATTCAGGTGTGCTGACCCAGGGTGTTATCGAAAACCTGCAGGACCCCGACCCTCGAGGCCTGGAGTTGGAGACCCCTGGCATAGATCATCATGTCTTGTATAAACAGTTGGTGCATTGGGAGATTTGATGTGCAGTTGACAAATCTGGAGCAGCTGTGTGTTTCTGTGTGATGCTGCAGTCCTTGTAGGATCTATGTAATGAACAATGAAGGCAAAACAGGTCTAACCCAGTACTAGCAAGGTGTACCTAATTAATGGGATGTATATGATTCCTTTTGCTAATAAACTTGCTTGCAACAATACCGTGCACCACAGTGCACCGCTGTTTGCTGCAAGAGTTGGTAGCTCGATGTAGAGGGTCCGTAGTTTTGATCTGCATTTTGAGTGCTACAGCCTTCCAGGCTCTGATTTATTGTCCCATTGCATGTTTGTTCTTCTGTATTTGCAGACCATTCACCGAGCACATCTACCGAGAGAGGAGTCAGCGCCACAAACGTGAATAATTTTCCCCGGACACGTCCTACTCCGGGTTCAGCTGTGGATTCCCTCCGGTGTGCGAAACGGCCTCGGTCATTATTTGACCTCCTCCATGGAAACAAAGGAAACATCCCCACTGCTGATCCATGTGTTTTTCTGTTAGTTCAAAGTGAATTTGTGAAAGGGGAATCTACATGTAGGATTTTTTATAATCCTGTGACATGACCGTGACATACTTTAGATGATATCGAAAGATCAAAAATATCTTCTTAAAGGAACCGGTCCTTTCGAGATCGAGAATCCAAATATCGATAGTATCGATTACAATGCAAGTTTTGGTATCTGATCAATAATTTGCTTCTATCCCCCAAGTTCAGTGTGTAACCCACTTAATTGTGTTAAATTATTTTTTTTTGTAAATTAAAAAATATACCTCAAACATGCACTGTGAAAACCTTTTTATGTTGACTGTCATGTCCGTTTAATTTAAAAGTGCTTCAGAGGCAGGCACATTTACATTCCAGGTCTCCAAAGAACCCAATTTGAACATACATGAACAGCTCAAAGGTATTTTGTTGTGTTATAGAGGAAAGTAAAAATCACAGTGATTTTAGTGGTCATTAAACTGTGCTCAGAATTTTCAAAATGATGATGATTCATCTCATAAGTCATGAACACACTGCTCCGCCCTGCATACGCTGCCTTTATAAGTTAAAGGTATCGGTATCAGCAATACTGGCCTTGTATTCACTTGGTGTCAGATCAATACTAAACTATGCAGGATTGCACAGCACTACGAGAGGGCAAATCTGACAATGTCTGACACTTATATTTATTGGTATATGAATTAAAGATCAGCAACAGAAAACAGGAAGCCATAATATTCTTCAAGGCAGGTGAAATCTATCTACAGATAAAGATGTTACAGATGTTACAGATGCATAGCGCAGGACAAACTTGCTGCACCTGCTTTGTGCAACATGCATAACTGCCTGATAAAGAATTCATTTTTTATCATCTACATGTATGCATTAGGGCTGGGCAAAACGATTATTTTCCAAATCGATTAATCTAGTGATTAATTTTTTGATGCATCGATTAATCTAATGATATATGTTACTGCTAAGCAGCTTAAATGAGTTTTGCATTTACGGAGGTTGGGTGTTTATCTCTGAGTGTATGTCTACGTGGGGGGTGTCTGGATGAATTAAAGGGTAAAAACCAGCGTTAGTAAAAAAGTTGAAAACTTACGGTCGTTTTATGATCGGCCGTTTCATCCTTACAAAGCTGGCAAAGACGGAATCACTTCCTTTTTGGTTAAAATATCCCCATACTGTAGAACTGCGTGTTCGGGGGGCGTGGTTTAAGTCGACATGTTACCGCTACTCGCTGCCGCTATGTGTTTTTTTTTTTAAAGTGATGACGCATCGATGCAAATTTTTTACGTCG
>VURO01018801.1:0-15532 GCA_015108175.1 Pelvicachromis taeniatus | reverse complement strand
TGGAAAAAATGTTAAAAAAAAAAAAAAAAAAAGCTAAAGACATTCGTTTACATCTGTAGGTTGTGGGCATTGTGATTGTTGGAATCCTAGTGAGGGTTTTTTTAAGGTCTTATTTTAAAAATGTATTTTATTTTTTCTAAACATTCCTCTTTAATGATCATAGTGGACAAACTTCCACTTGCCACCATAGACCAGTGCTGAAGTCAAAGATGATGAAATAACATATGGCTTAATGTCTTAAATAACTGTACTATTCTTAACTATTCAGAGAGAAAAAAAAACGAGAAAAAAAGAATATTCTGATCAATATTTCATTTTTTAAAAGTTCCACACCAAATATCGCGATAATACAATTTAAGTGAGGTTCAAATGCCCATACTGTGAGCTATAAACAACAAACACAGACTGCCCACAATATTAAACGAGTGAAACGCCCAGCCCAAGTACTAGTTTCTTAGTACTGGCGAGATTGATTTCACTTGCTCGGTGTCTTTCTATGTATATGCAGTTATATACATGTCATGTGATGAAAATGTACATTTAATCTCGAATTATTATTATTATTATTATTATTATTGTGTTGCTGCTGCTGCCTCCTGTAGCAGAAAGTTTGACTTCAAGCTTTGAAAATTTCCCACATGAACAATGTCTGTTGGCCGTGAGTAGCCAAACTCCGTCTAAACTCCTTTGACAGCGTTTAATTTCCTAACAGGAACTTTGATAACTGAGCCTGTGTCCTGTGCTTAGCGGAGGGATATCGTGAAAAAAGAAATGCCATCATAAGTGAAACATACACAATAATAACTTCCAAAGTTGTTAGTGCCACTGTTTGCTAGAGATTGGGTGACACCTTTGCCATCGCTTACCATCTTCCTTTTCGTCGAAAACGGGTCTCTTTGAAGAACTGTTGGCACCCATCCTCTTCTTCCACTTGCCCCAGTGAAACATTGATGCTCAGCTTGCATTCCTCGCCTTCTTGGAAGAGAAACTACAGCTCTGTGTCGGACGCCCTCCTCCTCAAAAGACAGTAACAACAGCCGTGCATTTCAGCCGAGCCGTGTCCGTTATTTCGTTTTATTTCTCCCGTATTTGGTCTGCCGACAATTTGACCAGCGCGAGTTGAAGTCCTCAGAAGGAAGCGGAAACCAAAGTGCAGCGTTTAGCGATGGACGGGGATGATATTTAGAGCTAACACTGTTTGCTAAGTTGGAGCTTTGGACTGGAATAACCACTCGGTGCTCGTAGTGTTCAATTGTCTTGCGCAGCCAGACCGACGGACTCGTGTTTGATGGGGCTTGAAGAGTATGAGCTGCGCGGAGCGGCACACAGTTAGCGAAGACATAACCGGAAGTCAGTCAGTTTACTGTAAAAAATAAAAGCTCAATGGACTCGCCTCGAAATCGCCTCAAAATTATTAGACGATGTATTTATGGTTTTATATTCTTCATTTATTTTGTTTCAATTTAGTGTTTCATATTTTTCCTTTAAATTGGAATTAGTTTCAGTAAGTTTACATTTTTCAGTTCTTTTAAATTTGTATTTTGTACATCCCAGCCTAAATAAACATAAACGCAAATGTGTTATTTTATTTAGGTAGAATTGTAAGTACAGTAAATAATTTCACTTTCTTTTCTTTCGCTTCATTCTTTTCGGGGGATTAAGTTTCTACTTTTATTTGAGATAAACACATTTTCACACCCATTTTAATTTTTTTATTTAGTTTACTATATTTGGTCAGAATTACTTTGTAATAATGGTGGTGTCGTTAAATGCTTATAATTTGAGAGTTTACAGAACCTGAAGTGACATTAATACATCAATGTTATTCATCCAGTTCGCAAGTGTAAGTGTGACACAATGGCCATCAAACAAACCTACTGAACAAAATCTCGATTAAAAAAAAAAATCATTTATACGTGAATAATGGAATACCACTTGATTTTGTAGCTTGGCCATTAGACTTTTACATTGAAAGCAATAATCGGAAACTACCAATTTGCATTCCCACTAACTTGACTCTTGTGAGAGTAGCGTGACAGTTGTTGGCCTGTGAATGTAGTCGACGTAACTCTGTATCACGGACTGTCATGCAAATCAATACATTAGGAGCAGTGTGTGGACGTAAAGCCAGGATGGCTCACAACAGAGTGGAGGCTTCCCGGCTCGCGTTCACAACAGAGGGAAGCCGTGTTTATCCTGCCGCCCAAATGAACCTCCGTGAATTATTCCACAATCTCATTAGAAAATGGATGGGTGGAGCCGGTTCACTGGATTGGATTAACACATTATCTACACAGTTTGCACACTAGGTTCATTTGCGCTTCATATAATAAAGTATATAAACATTTAACTTAAAGAAATATACATACATACAAAAGATTTACTGAAGACATGTCAAGCTAGTCGCCTTGTTCTTGCTTTGCACGTGGACAGCCATCAGTTTGTGTTGACCCCGTTGCTATGGTTACAGCCTCAGGTCGCGAGACGTGTCGAAAAGTTAGCATAACATTTTTCAGTTTCGTAGATGTTTCAGACCCCTAAAAGTGTTTGTTTTGAGAGAACATTGAGCCGTGTTCACACTGGTAGTAGTGTGTGTGTGTGTTGAAATAGCAGGTAAGCTAATATAGTAATTGAACAGTTAGATAATGCTGTCCTTTGGTTGTGGATAAGTTAGTTTTGCTCGTACCTAAGTTAGACGACGTCTGTTCATGTATTTGACACTTGGGCGATTTTCTTTTATTACAGACAAACGACGACAAATTCCTCTGCCAGAAGACACACGTGTATTTTGAGTATACCGGTAAAGCGTCTCGGCCTCCCTTGTGCAATGACTTCCCCGGAGAAGAAGGCTGAGCTTCCTGGTGCGCAGCTTAGCTTTGTCTTTGGGAGCAGTGTTGTCAGAGCGCCGATCCCCCGCACTCCTCTCGAGGATGCCGATCCACAGGAGCCCGCTGAATGTTATTCAACAGAGACGCTATGTCTGAGCAGATCTCAGCTGAAACATGTTCCAGACAGTCTTTTGAGAAATAGCAAGCTAAAGGTCAGTGTGGCCTCTAAGCACACACCAGCTACATGATGTATGCTCCAGTGCCTTTCAAGCAGAAAAAAACGTTTCTACCACATCATTACTAACTGCTCCTTCTGTCCTCTTCAGTATCTGAGTCTTGAAGGCAACCAGGTATGGCGTATTCCAGGCTCAATGTTCATCAGGTTGCCCAACCTACTCTGGTTGGATCTTAGGAAAAACCTCATTAAGTCACTCCCACCTGAAATTGGCTCACACAGGTACTGTATGCAACATTTAAAAAAATAATAATAATAATTATTATAAACCAGTCTAATGTGCACATGTGTTCATTTGAACTTATCTGGACAACTTTGAGCTTACACTTTACTCTTAAACCAAGGTATAGGCCACTATAGTTTTATAAGAATGTCATGTTTTGGAACATTTTCTGATCGCTGTTAACATTTTCAACGCTATTAACATAAGTTGAAGACTTTATAATAAACACACAGGTGCTGCAATTGTAAATAAAATGTAGCAAAATGAGATTCCCAGGCACTGAAAAGCATTTCAGGATATGACTTTAGAGCAGCTTATACACTTTCCTCCTGTCCTTGTACATTATTCAAGTTTAAGAGGAAAGAGGAAGATGAAGGCCTGACCCCTTCAGTCATTTCATAATCTGTGTTTGTATGGATGTAGGTGCCTGAAAACACTGCTCTTAGAAGGGAATCCTATCTCAGAACTTCCACCTGAGCTGGGTGAGTCATACACGCTGACATGTGAATTACACGTATGCAGTAACTACAGAATTTTAAGGGGGACCTATTTTGCTTGTTTAAAGCTACACAATTTAGTTCCTTGGACTCCACTGGTGTCGCTTTGCATGATTCACAGTTCAAAATAATCATTATTTATATTTATCTTATGCTGGGGCCTTGAACAGCTCTCTGTTTTTTTTGGTGTGTTCTTGTTTTGTATTGTTTTGTTTGTTTGTTTTGTTTTGTTTTTGTTTTTTTTTTGGGGGGGGGGGGGCTCAGTGGCTTTTCAATGCAGTCAGTCTCTTAAGAGTTACTTAACGCAGTTATGTGGAACCACATGAGAACAGTTTTCATTCCAAACAAACTTTTTTCTGAATATAATTTCATATAATGCACTGCCCCAGCCCATTAACTGTCTTCTGATTGGCTACCATTCATAACTGGGAATTCATGCTTAAGCTGAAATGTACACTGTCTGTATTTCATAACTGCAAACTCCTCTGAAGCCTTACAATGCACTTTACATTGTAAACTGACGTTCACTTCCATAAAAATGAACATGTTACATTGACGCAGCCAGCAACTAATGTGATTGGTCCGTTCAGTGCCATTGATTCCTTCTTGTGCATTTGCAGTCACTTTTTCACCACCACGTTTAGCAGTGAGAATAATAATCATTGCCTCAATATAAAAAATAATTATTATAGTACCGACGTAAGGACTCACACATGTCAGCAGAGTATTGGAGGGTGATTGCCGAAACGTTCATAATGGACGTGAAGGGGAAGTGGAAAAACTATTTTTGCTTCTTAAAAAATCTGACCATAAGAGAGGACAGGGATCCAGGAGGGAAAAATGTGCTGGCGTTTTATTGTGTTTTCTCATGGCTGGCACCACATGTAAAAATCTGGGAGACGATCACATGGTAATTAACACGTAATGCACCACACACAACCATAAACAGCACAAACGACATCGTCCACTTACACTCAAAAAAATTAAGTGTTTAAATGAACATTAAAAAAAGTCATGGACATGACGGAAAATAAAGAAAGACATGATGGATTTCTTTTAACAGGTAGTTGATATAGTATGAGTAATGTAAGCCTCTTCATTATTCAGTGTACTCCTTTATGGATGAGTCATTTTTTGCCTTTTATTCAGGAAATGTGATTACCCTTAAAGGTCTGAACCTGAGGGACTGCCCAATCCACTTTCCTCCACAAGACATTGTGCAGCAGGGACTCCAGTCCATCCTCCAGTACCTGAGGAGTACTCTGGCTCACCGGCCAATCAGCGCAAGGAAGACCTCTCCAGGTGTGTCAAAGGCACTTTACCTTTGAACAACACAAGCAGCATACACGTGCATCCTAGCCATCTGCTCTTTTTTGTCAAAGGCAGGACAGCACGTTCACAAAAATAGCTCCTTGCCCTGGTACCGCTTCTCTGGTGTGACTCCTGTTCCCTTGGAGACGGCGCGTGCAGCTCAGCCGACTCCCCACCACCACCACCGTCATGTGCCTCCTCCCTTTTCACTGTTTCAGCTCTGTAATATTTTTAGCCCGATGGAAATGATCGATAACCTGTGGGCTCTAATCAGGAGCTCTCTGTCACTAAGCCCTGTCTGGAGATAATCACTGTGAGAAGGCTGAAACAGAAGAGGCTGCTGCTACTGCACAATAAGCAGAGACAGAACCCTCAATCAAATTATTTATCTCCCTGCTTACAAGGTTATTAACAAAGATAGGGTCCCGAGCTTCAGATGTAAATCTCTTCTCATTTAATTGGCCAGGAGAAGAACTGTAGTGGGTTTGAATCTCCATGTCATCCACGTTTTAACATCCACTTTTAGTTGTGTTAAAACTGAACATTTATTCTATTCTGAACATTTATTCTATTCTAGAAGTTATTTTTTTTAGAAAATTAGTCAAATTTTGTTGGTCACATTCTCCTCCACAGTCCACATAGATATTTAAAAGAGTGGATTTACCTTGGGTTATTGTGTGAATTACTTTCTAAAAAGCTGGTAAATCTTTGGCTCCTGCCAGCCACCGCAGCTGCAGACTGCATCGATTGTTGCAGTATCTGTTGCCCCCACACCGCACTAATAGCTGCCATTGTTGTTTCATTCCCAGAGTTGCCAGCAGTGGAGAAACTGCAGCTGTCAGAGCTGATGGGTGTGGAGGAGCAGGAAGAGTCAGGAGATGCGGACGAGCTGCAGAGGTTTGAGGAACTCAAGCGTCAGTTGATCCTACTGAACAGAGCTGAGCTGGGCTTAATACCACAACAAGATAAAAAGTCCAAACATCACCTATCTGCCAGAAGGTACGAAAAAAGTTTTGGGTGGGAAAAGTACCCCATAATTACACAGAGAAAAGAAATGATGAAAAATAAAGAAACAGAAATTTAAATAAGTATTACCAGCCTTTTCTCATTACTTTGTTGAATCACCTTTTGTAGTGATTACAGCATCAAGTCTTTTTGAGTATGATGCTGCAAGCTTGGCACACCTATTTTTGGTAGTTTCGCCCATTCTTCTTTGCAGAACTCCCAGGCTCTATCAGGTTGGATGAGGAGCGTCAGTGCACGGCCATTTTCAGATCTCTATAAAGCTGTTCAATCAGGTTTGAATCTGGTCTGTGGCTTGGCCATTCAAGGACACTCAAGGAGTGGTCCTGAAGTTGTCCTCCTTTGTTATCTTGGCTGCGTGCTTAGGCTTGTTGTCCTCATGGAAGTTGAACCATCGCCCCCAGATTGTCATCAAGGATGTCTCTGCATATTACTGCATTCATCTTTCCCTTGACCCTGACTACTCTCCCATATTCAGATCCTGAAAAACATTCCTGCAGCACGATGGTGCCACGACCATACGTCACTGTAGGGATGGTATTGGTCAGGTGATGATCGCTGCCTAGCTTCCTCTAGAAATGATGTTTTACATTCAGGCCAAACAGTTCAGTACCAGTTGTTGTTTTGTTTCTCATGGTCTGAGAGTCCAAGTGGGCTGTCATGTGTGTGTGTGCCTTTCCAAATTATGTCCAAACAACTGAATTTACAGCAGGTGGACTCCAGCTGTAGAGACATCTGACAGATGAGCAGTGTAAACAGGGTGCACCTGAGCTCAGTGTGAGTGCCATGGCAAAGGCTGTGAATACTTATGTGAATGTTATATATTGAATTTATATTTTATTTTTTAATAAATTTGCAAGAATTTCACTGTGTGTAGAATTTTGAGGTGGAAAATGAATTGAATTCATTTTGAAACAAGGCTGTAAGATGACAAACTAAACAACGCAGCCATGAATGAAGGAGGACGCGACACGGAATTGAGGCAGACGCGGACATAAATACATGGAAAGATAACAAGGGACGTGGGCGCACACGGGGAACACAGCTGACACAAATAATCATAACGTAATCATCACAAAGCAAAACAGGAAGTACACAGAGCTGCAGACTGGAGGGGGAGAGTGAACACGGAGGAGCACAAGGCACAAGAACTCACAATTAAATAAACACAGACTCACAGAGGGCAAGGACACAAGGTGGAATTACTAAATTACCAGGTAATACAAGAATCTCAATACAGGACAACTAAACTCTATAGAATAAACTCAATACTAACGAAGTGAACTTAATACATAAATCATAGTACAAAATAACAAAAAACCACAGGAAAACCCAAAACAATGGATCACAGTGACCCAGGACCATGACAGAGTTTCTTCTAGCAGAGAGCAAGAAACAGAAGGAATCACACTGATTCCAGATTGAAATATCTGTCTTCCACCAACTCTAAAGCTCATGAACTAATTGATATGAATTCAAATCTTTTGGTTATTTATTCTTAAATATTTCTTGGCTTAGTCCTGTAGAAGGCAGGTACTCTGTCCAGGGAGCACCCTGCCTCTCGAAAGCTGGGATATGTTTCAGAGATGGCTCTCTTGGCTCTTAAGACCTCTAACCTTCTGCAGTCTCTTCTGGTTGTCAGATAATAGTCACATACAACCGGCTTGTAAAATAGCTCATTGTCTTGTTAAACTGTAGTTTTTAAACAGATATAACATGATAACTAGTGGACTTTGGAGCTGCTGCTCCATGTATTAGTGCAGGACATTGCTAACTTAGCTGTTTCCAGTCTTTCTAATACTCTTGATGCTAACTGGCTGCTGTGTTTTTCCATGCATTTAAAATGGACACATTAGGCACATTTCTCTTTCCATGTGTTTATTCTCGGACTGAACGCGAGTAGCCTTACATCAGTCGCAGCTCAAAGTAATCCTTGTTTATCTTAGTTTATCATCTCTCCGAAAACAAGACTTTGTTTAGCTCTTTTCTCCCTCCCTTTAAGCCATCTTTCTTCTGATTGGTTGCTCCCCAAAACATGCCTACTCAATAACATCAAGAGTAGAAGAATGTCCTGAAACAGATTGTTCAGAACAGCCTGGTTCACAGGAATTAATTACACATGTGCTGACCTCATTATTGGCTAATTAATTATTATGGTCAGCACTGAGTTTTTTTTAACAACATTATTCATAGACTTTGGAAACAGTTGGACTGGAAAGTTAATGTGAAGTTGAGGCTTTAAGGGAGCAACTGCTGTAAAAATGAGAGCATCTTTAATAATCACTTAATCTCAGTTACCATTATAACATTATTTTACTCCCCAGCCTTACGTGGAGGGCAGAGTTTGTGGCCGTGTGCTTTGTAAAATTATGGCAAAGCATCTTTTTAATATCATTCTCTGTGGAGGAGACCAGATGATAAAAATCTAAGCTGAGAGCCCAGTGCTCAGACGAGTCATAAAAATGAAGCAGTTTGTTTCAATTTATTTTTTAGGATAAAGAAAGTCACCAAGACCATCATGATTCCCCAGCACCTCCTTTTTGACTCGGCTTGCTGGAAGTGGCCGGAGGAGAGGAAGAAGGCTGCGATGAAGGAGTTGAATGAGAAGAAGGCTATCCTCAAGCAGAAGAAACGGTGATCAGATTTCGGCCTGGAGAACAAGAGTTTTTTGGGCTTTTTTCTTGTCTGTGATCTGTTACAGAGTTTATTGTTATCTGACTCTCCTGTAGAAGCCAAGAGTCTCTTCAGAAGTGCTACACACGAGCCAGAATCTCACAAGACAAGAAAATGTCTGAGCACAAAGAGAAGAAGCATGAAAGACAAAGAAGGCTTGAGGTTTGTGTGTGCTTAGGTCTCCAGCTGTCATCCTGCTAACCACCAGAGGGCAGTAGAGCACCATCTCTGACACACTGGTTAAAGGAGAGAGGCCATAAATATATTACCATTAAATGAATCATTTTGATGTGAGTGAATGGGGTTTCAGACAGTAGCACGACAGAGGTGGTGATGAGACAGCAACAGCTTCCACTGGCAGTAATGGAGCATGCTGGAGACGCCATCAGTGCTGATATACACAGGCAGACACATTATAAATCTATAATTTGGCTTTCAGCTCCATTTTCATACATATATAGTAAGAAAAGGTGCCCATTATGCTTGCACAGGATCAGCCCGACATAAGGGAACATTTATTGCAAAGCAAAAAGTCATTTTTCTTTTTTTTAACAACACAGTGAGGCTGCAGGCTACATCTTTGTAGGATGCATTGCAGGAGTTGTATCACTGCACAGGTAAATGTAACAAGCACTTCCTTACCCTGTTTCAGGAAGCAGAAGTGGATTCAAAACCTGGTTTGGAGGACAGCGGTGGTGCTCCTCGGACGTCTGGCGGGTGTGAAGGGGACAGGTAATGAGGAGCTCTGGGTCTGCTGTTAGTTCTGTCAGTATGCCTCTTAGCTTTAACAGTGACTGCATTAGTCTCTGTGAAGAGTACTTCAGAAAGGCACTGTCGTTTAAACTTATAATCATCTCATCAATGAGCCTAATGAGAACTCCACAAGTACCCACTAAATGGCATTTTGCATGGTTTAACAGATGTGAGTTGTGCGTCTAAAGATGTAAAGCTAGAGACACCTAGTGGACAAAGAAAGACTGTACACGTCACATAACATCTGCAGATTTCTTTGTTCCTTTTAAATAATGTCATGTCTTTGCAAATACAGATAAACCAGATAAGACAGTGCAGCTTTTCTTATTTTATTTTTGATGATACAAGGAAACAGAGAAAGTAACCCTTTGGGTTATATCTACAAAAGCTTTAATACTTTAAACGCCCATAGAGTGTACTATATTTAGATTTTGACCTTTGAACTGTATGGCCCTGAAGGTCAGCCCGGGACCTGGAATGGCATATTCGTGCCCGTGCCAAGAGGATACAGGAGAGGTGCAGGAATCCCAGGGGCACAGCACGCGACCAGATGGCAGCAGCGATGGAGGATGTGGAAGCGGTCCGACCTATAATTCCCCATTCATTGTGCAACTCATTATACAGGTTATTATAGATTATTGATCTAAATTCCACTTTTCCGACTGACAGATGAGGAAGTTAGAGATGCGGATCCTGGAGAGGAAGAGAATTCAAGGACGTGATGTTGACAAATCTTTCACGATCTTTACCGGGGACACCTGGCCTAGTTTACTGTATAAGTGACAGAGACTACACACCTGCGGTTTGTGATATTTAATTCATATGGAAATAAATAAAGGGCCTAAACCCTTACGAATGGCTGTTGTATAGCACATGTATTAAAGGTAAACATTTCAAATCTTAACTGGGCAAAGGAATTCACAGCTGGTGTGTTTTTCTTTTTCATTCAACAAGATGCCCAGTCCACTAAGCAATTATGTTAACTTGGACTTACATAAAAATAAATACTTTGTTGTGTCAAAATAAGCTTTTCGGTTGTTAAAAGCATTACTGGCTCATCGGCCATGTATTACTTACATGCAGAGTAAATGAAGCCAGTCTTAAAATAGATAATTTTAAAGAGGAACTGGACGTTTTAGCTCCAAATAGATAATACTGTCCTCATTAATGTCATTTGCGACAAGATACATTTAAAGTAAAGTGGGAAGATTTTGTCAAATAGCACATTTAATGTTTTGTTTTATTTATTTGTGTGGGTGTTTGACAGTATATACAATCGTTGTCAGCTGGCTATACAACTTATGATTATTATTTAATTGCCATTTTTGTCGTCGTCAGTTTTAAATTTTGATTACATATTATTTTAAAATGCATGTGTATGTTTTCAGTGTAATTCTGGTATTTGTTTTGAAGACGGACGCCACAAATCTGCCGCTGACTTCAAAAAAGGGGGAGAAAAAAGCGAAAAGTGCCGTGGTAATGAATGGCATCGAGCAGTACAAAGTGAGACAGAGAAAGGGTAGGCCTTGTCTTGAGAGATTTTCTGCTCCTGTAGCACAGAGAGCGTGATGTCAGCGGTGGCAGTACTGTTGTAATTGACTTGGTGGGGGTGATGGCGTCATTTTATGCCCTGGTGTAGCCTCCTGCTCTAATAGCGAAGGGGAGACGGATCTTTAGCCGACGCGACCGTGGCTCCCTTGGCCGGGATCGAGCACCGCCGAGCCGGACAATTCACCCCGGGAAACATGGAGGCTGTGGCCGAGGAGCTGCGGGCCGGCTCTCGGGTACCTGTCACTATCGATCAAATAGTTAACGATACACTGGTGGTGACGCTGACCTATCGAGAAAGGATCTACACGGGGATTTTACTCGATTGCAACAAAAAGTGAGCACTATTTTTTTTAAACTTCTTATATATATTATCGTCTAAAAATCACTTGCTAAATACTGCTAACGGCTAATTTACATTGGATGCTAAGTCAAAGCTAGCTATTAGCGACCTAGGCCTTTATACAAAAGGCTTGCAGGTTATTGTAGCTGACAAGGTGGCTATCTGCTAGCTTCCCGGCTAAAGTTAAAGTGATGTCATTTTTGCCCACAATAAGGTGGTAAAATACTTGATTTTACGATGGAGAAAAACTATATAATGGCATTAGCCCGGTCTGTAGAGACTGTTAATGACTTTTGTTGAAAAATACCTACTGTCAGTGGGTTCACCTATAGCTTATTGTTAGCCTAATCAAGTGCAGAGCAGCTAAAGCGAATCCAGTAAAACAGTTAGGCCTTAGCTACACACTATTTATCGTGCCAGTTTTATTATTATGCAATTGTACACAAATGTGGATGGGCATTAGTTTTGTAGGCTAATGTCTGAGTACAGTAAGCTGAAATTTATTCAAAGACGGCAACATTATAACCTGTCACTTCTGACCAGCAGAAACAATATAAAATTATTAAAATGGGATTTGAATAGTCACAACTATGTCTCCTTTTCAGTAAATCAAGCTTTGGTCTTATCTGTGTCCATTTTAGCCTCTGACAAAACAAAACAAAAATGGGGCTAATGATAGAAAGCACAGTCTGTTCAAAAGAGAACCGTGCAGGTATAATTTGACATGTATCAGTGTCATGTCTTATCAGGCCCTCTGTGTGTCACATGTATAAGCCTTGTGTTCCTTCTGGTGCTGTGCACCTTAAAAGCCACTGGCTTTAGACTATTTATAGACAAGCAGAATCAGAACCTGACCAGCTTTTCCCCTTAGTATACTTAGATGGTTTTTCATGCAAGAGCTCATGCTGTACTGAAAATAACCCACCCAAATGGGAAAAGGTCGGCCTTGGAATAACTTAAAATAGGCCCATATTTTAAGCCTTGTCACTGACAAAATTTGACTATAATTTCTCCTTTTCAGCTCATGGCTATACACTTCCTGCCATTGTCCGATGCAAACTGATTGTTGCGTTATTATTTTAATCTTATTGTCTGGTCCTATCATTCTGACAGATCTCCACCACAGCATGAAAAGGCAACAGTGTGGTGAATCATGCCTGGCCATATTCTGCGTCCGTGCACTGCGCTTAACTATTACTGTGTGTTCCCTGGTTACATACAGGCTTGTTTGTGCTGTGTCAATTAGAGTAGACTGATATTCAACAGCTATAGGGGCACATATTTTGTTATGGGAGCCTAAATGTTTATAGCTAAGAGGAACAAGCCTCACCAGGAGACTATTATTTGGAGATGCCTGCCAACTGCTTCTCTTGGGGAGGAAAGCAGGCTCCCCAAATGTGCACTAATTAATAATCTTACCACACATAAGCCCCAAGTAGACACGGATGCAAAAACAAACTGAAATCTCCTGGCTCCTTCCCTACCTCTCTGAATCCCGAGTGATTCATGGGATTGTTTTTGTTCAGTCAGATGTTGGGGAGGAGGGGGTGGTCTCGGGCATCCTGTAGCCTCTTTGTCTGTTGTCTCCTGACTAAGGCAGCACAGCTATGTTACTGTTGCTTGCCAGCCACCTCTCAAAGACTTTCTTGGCAGTTAGGACCTCACTGGACATGTTTGCTGATCCCAGTGTGTTTTTAAAAAAAGCGCACACACAAAATCACATTAACATCACTTTGGGAAAATTCAGCAGCACTGTTGCTTCATTTCTGTGGCCTGAGGCTGAGGCACAGATAACTGTCTGTCTGCACAACACACCCCAACCACCACATGTTAAGAACCTTCAGCACCCAGGTGACGGGGAGAGTGACATCAGTGTCTCGTGTCAAAGTAAAACCAAAACTAGTTATAGATTTTCTTTTTTTTTTTTTCAACAAAGTGAACAGTTTTGGCTGCTCTTTTATTGTTTCAGTGCTGTCCCACTTGCCTCAGGTTGTGTCACATGTTTAAATCCAGGCATATTGTTCTAATGGAGGGAACTGTTGAAGAAAAAATTCTCAGGGTGTAGCACGAATGTATCATCTTTGCTGTGCAAAGCTTAACAAGATCCACAGCTATTTATACACTTTCTTTTTTCTCTCGTTTATTTTAGGACCGGGCTATTTTGTCTACCAGATTTTACAGCAAAACTCGGGGACTGCCAAGAATCTATACCGGCTTCTGAAATCCCAGAAGTTCTGAGCGAGGAGTCGGTGTCCAAATCTCCCAGCCAGGTTTCACACAGACCAAAGGATGAAAACACTCTCCCTGAAAGCAGCATACCTACTCCTCCTCAACCCTGCCCCGTTCCCACACCAGTGCCAGCTGGACAGACTCCTTATCCTCCTTATTTTGAAGGAGCCCCCTTCCCCCAGCCCTTATGGGTGCGCCACACCTACAGCCAATGGGTACCTCAACCCCCTCCACGACCAATCAAGAGAAAAAAGAGGCGAACGCGAGAGCCCGGCCGTATGACCATAAGTACTATCCGTCTGCGGCCTCGGCAGGTACTGTGTGAAAAGTGCAAGAACACGCTGAATAGTGACGAGGACAGCAAAGATGGCATGAACAACACCAAGAACTCTAGAAAAGAAAATTCAGTACAGAGCGACGATGATGGCTATGACAAGGATACCCCTAATAAGTTGTCGAGAAAAGAGGACGCAGTCACAGCCAAGGACACTAAAAGACGGGAAAATGGCACCAGCCTTGACAGTAAGCGTCTCAGAAAAGACAAAAAGTGCGAGGCTGATGGGGAGAAGTACCCTGGAACTGATGTTATTCCCCACAGTCCCGTCATAAAGATCTCCTACAGCACTCCACAGGGCAAGGGGGAGGTTATGAAGATCCCGGCGCGAGTCCACGGTTCAGTCAAACCATTCTGCCCCAAACAGCTGGTGCAGAATGGCGTGGGGGAAAACGACAAGACACCTTCTGATCCTACCAAGGAACAGCGGCATATTCTAGATGCCACAAGGTCTGGCCTCACTGTGTCCATTCCCAAACTCAAACTAACAAGACCTTTTGCAAATGTAGGTCAGGACACACCTTCTCCAAAGATCCGTTTGAGACCCCCTCAGACGGACACTGAGGAGAGCGTGGTCGAGTATGATGCGGAACTTGTTGGAGGCACCAGGAGACGGAGCCCTCGGGGACCCGGGCCGTGCCTCCCACACTCTGAAGACTCAGGAGAAGGCAAGAACTCTCTGGAATTGTGGTCAGGGAGTTCAGGTGAGGAGGCGGATCGCGGCCACAGCGACCTCACCCTTCTCATTAACTTCCGTAAGCGTAAAGCAGATTCTTCTAGTTTGTCGGTGTGCAGTAGCGATAGCCTGGATGAGTCCAAGTCCTTCAGCTCGGATGGCACCTCACCAGAGCTGTGCGATCTGGCGCCTGGTGAAGACCTCTCTGTGACCTCATCTTCTGTACCTTCACGGGACGACTGCAAGACGGTGCCGCCTCTCACAGTGCGGCTTCACACCCGCAGTATGACAAAGTGCGTGACAGAAGAAGGTCATGCCATAGCGGTTGGTGACATCGTGTGGGGGAAAATCCACGGCTTCCCATGGTGGCCTGCACGCGTCCTGAGCATCAGCGGCACTCGCAAGCAGGAGACAGCCAGTTGCGAGGCCCAGTGGCCCCAAGCCAAAGTGGCGTGGTTCGGTTCACCCACAACCTCCCAGCTTTCTGTTGCCAAACTGTCACCCTTCAGAGAACTCTTCAGGTCCCGCTTCAATCGGAAGAAAAAAGGGATGTACCGGAGAGCTATCCTGGAGGCAGCCAAGGCCGTGGGTCACATGAGCCCGGAGATTACGTCGCTGCTTTCTCACTGCGACACGTAGGTGAGTTCATAGCACTTACATGTGCCTGTGTCACTTCTATAATTATGTTGGGCAAAGGGGAATACTATAAACATAAAATATTACAGAAATCATTACTGATCACCTGCATTTTGTTTCTTAAAAAATGGCTGCTTGTATTTTAGATTTTTGTTGGGGTTTTTTTTTTTTTTTTTTTTTTTTTTGTTTGGTTTGGTTTTTTTTTTTTTTTTTTAAAAAAAAA
>VURO01018800.1:5583-19649 GCA_015108175.1 Pelvicachromis taeniatus | reverse complement strand
AATTATTTTTTAAAAAAAAAAAAACAAAAAAAAAAAAAAAAAAAAAACAAACAAACAAACAAACAAAAAAAACACTGACTCTCACATAGAATCTTCACAATCACAACAACATTATCACCACTGAAAATAATGCATGAGGTGGGCTCTGACACAAATGTCATCCTTACAAACTGAAGTAAAATGCCTAAAATAAAATCCAGATAGAGGAATGAAACTTTCCAATGTTTTAAAACAAGATCTCAGCATTCAGTAAAATAATTGGCGAAACTTTGCAACACTAAAAGTCAAGTTTTAAGAGTTTCTTTTTGCTTTACCTCAGCCTCCGGAAACACAGTGGGCA
Organism: Pelvicachromis taeniatus; assembly: GCA_015108175.1. NCBI lineage: Eukaryota > Metazoa > Chordata > Actinopteri > Cichliformes > Cichlidae > Pelvicachromis > Pelvicachromis taeniatus. The sequence goes on along the minus strand of VURO01018800.1, from coordinate 19,309 downwards.
CAGCGTCTCTCTCAAGGTAACGGATCCCCCATCGCACTTTGAAGCACGAAGGTGCAAAATGTTCGTGGCAAATATACTGGTGCCGAGAAGGAGCCCAGTTCTCACGCCCCATGTTCCTCAGCCACTGCCGCAGCCTAACTGGGTCCTGAAGAGGGAACCTGGAAAACAACGAAAACCACAGATGTAAAACACTAATCATACTTCCTTCAAGTGAAACCGTTAAAACGAATGTGCAACTAGGAAACAGCTCAGATCAGGTAACTGACTGACTCTGTGGACTCATCACATTTTGGCTTGCTCTCGTCAACTACATCTTGCAGCAGCTTGCAGGTGGTGTAGCTGTTACCTGGTACCTTTGCCAGCACCCTTTCAAATTACACAGCCAAACCAGCCCCACAAAAGCCAAGGTGTTCGGCAATATTGCTAAAGTGCTCTTATTATTGCTAACTAGTTTACATTTTATTTTATTTGTAGGATGTTTCATCTTTTGAATTCACTGAAAATTAGTTGCACATTAGAGCAACTGACACAATCTAGGGGTGGGCAGATTGAATTAAATATCTTTAATGATCAATACCAATACATTGGTATTGGATCAATACCAGTACAACAATATTGATACTTTAATTTGTTTGTCTCCTCTCAGTTCATCATGTTCCTCCCATTTCATCAAACAGACATGCCAGCACACGTTGCCCCTCCCCCCTGTTCTGCTGCTGTTTTGGTATTGTAAAGTCACGTGACCCAGGCTGAGCAGACACGTGTAGGCTGTAGTGAGTGAGGGGCAGGAGCATAAATACACTGCAAATATCCGCAAAGGAAGGAATAAACATCCATCATGAACACGTGTGACTATAATAACCCGTTTGTGTCAACCGTTAAGTCATTATTCACATATGCAGCAAAGCAGAAATCAACACAAAGTGCTTTCCAGGCAGGCAGATTTACAGCCAAGGTCTCCAAAAATAAAAAAAATAAAATGTTTCAAAACACGTGAAACATTGTGGAATGTGTGCTTTTACTTAACTAATTAAAAAACAAGGTATAAAAAATAAAATTAGTTGTCAAAGTATTCAGATTAAGCACACCGATCCACTTCATGAATCATGGGACGCTGCTGTCCTCTACATAAGCTGCCTTTATAGGTTATAAGTATCGCTGATACTGGCCGCAGTATCGTACAGTGGTTCTGCAGCTCTGGGAATGCATCAGCTTAAAGATAAGGATGACACATCACTATTTCTGCCTGCCTGCTCTTCGACACAACTAAGTTTAAGTGTCAATATAAGTAATTCACCAGACTACCTTAGAGACACAAATCAGACCGCGTTGATATGACCAAAAATGTCGTTAAAAGTCTGCTTAAATCGAGACTTTACCGTCTTGACGAACTGGCTTAAATCAAGTCAAGTTCTGTGTTGATTAAATGAAGACTCGCTCAAAGTTTCCAAACGTATAAAAAGCGTCTGCTGTGCGAAGACTTTTCTAAATGCGGCGGTTATTTTTCGTCAGTAAAAACGCCATTGTGAAAGACTAACCCGTCGATCAGGGAAAAGTTGTTGGAAGTTGGATTGCGCCTCTACCTGTATCACCTGAGCATCGCGTTTAGCTGGCCTGCTAACACCTCTTCGAAACACCTGCTCACCTGTAGAAGCTTTTCCTGTCGCTGTCGCTCGCCGAGTCATTCTTGCAGTTTGGGACCGAACAATATTTGGGCATCTCGGAGCGCTGCGGTGACTTCTGCTGATGTCTTCGTGTCCCGCTGGGTTCATAACAAGGTGAAACAGGTTTGTGAAACTCGTGCCGTGTTGTAAACTCGTGGCGCCTTGGGTGACGAAGGATGATCAGCTGTTGGAGTCTGTGACGTCAAATGAGCGCGACCGACCGCCACGCCCACAGGAAACAGCTGGCTTTGCTTGAGGAGTCGCGGATGAGCTGGCCAACGGTTTAACTTTTTCTAAATGTATGAATTTTGAACTTTGTTTCAGGAAATACGTTGTCGCGTCGTTTTATGGGAGCTTTTTTGTTAGTTACCCTCAAAATAATAGAATACATAAATATACAGTACTGTGAAAAACGACTGAGGAGCTAGTCGTTTCTTTATATTTTGCTAGGAAAATGGGTTCAGGTGCATCAAACTCTGTATTCATATTTCCAGCATTTTTTTCTCCAAACACCACTGGCTGAAATGTAGCCCCAGACCATGACAGGGCCATGCTTTGCAGACGACTGTATACACCCACTGTTGGGCCTTTCTCCTGAGATCTTCTGTACAGAACACATTTGAACTAGGGCTGGGCAAAACGATTATTTTCCGAATCGATGAATCGATTAATCTAATGATATATGTTACTGGTAAGCAGCTTAGATTAGTTTTTCATTTACGCAGTTTGGGTGTTCATCTCTGTATGAGTGAGTGTATGTCTATGTGGGGGGTGTCTGGATGAATTAAAGGGTAAAAACCAGCGTTAGTAAAAAAAAGTTGAAAACTTACGTCGAGGCAAATGTTTTACGTCGACGTATTTTACGGCGTTGTCCCAGCCCTAATTTGAACCCAAAGTTTCAAAGCTGGATTCATCAAAACATTCAACCTGTGGTCACTGATTTCTAGTTCAGTTCTTGTGTGACTAAAAATGAGTGAAAAGGCAGCTAATGTCGAAAACTTTGAAAGACCTTCAGTAAGCCTGAAGAACTTATTTGCTCAAGAGCACTTTAAAAAAATTACAAGTCTAGTTCCCTGGAAGCAAAATATGATGAAATCAAGAGGGGTTCATGACATTTGCACAGTACTGTACATTGCCCTCTCTGCTAGCTTGTTCCTATCTATTTTTTAATTTCCATTTTAAATGCTAGCTAATATTTTTATAGCTAATAGCATCATCTTCACTTTTGCTCTTCGCTGCTCAAGTTTGGATCTGTGATTATTATTTACTTCATTTAGTCTTACCAATTTAATACTAGTCCTCACCATCTTCCACATTTTCTATGAATATAAAATCAGAAACAAAATGAATTTCTTTAGAAAAAACAGCTGTCAAGACTTTGAACATATATACACTGCTGTCTTCCACTGCTTTTCCTGTTCTTTGTGATCCTTTTCCATTCCAATAACACATAATTGTGATATCTTATTTGTAACCTTGGCTGTTTCTAACACATATTAAGTATGATTATTGAAAAAAATAAAATCTGATAAGTCTAATTAAACAAAACAAGGTAATATTTTTGAAGCTCGTCGAAACTGCAAACATTCTGAGCATGCTAAACAAGCTTAGAATATCAGCCGACATAAATAAAGATAAAGGCATGTTTTTAAAATCACTGGACTGGCTTTTTTTATTCAATATTTTTCTCCAAACATTACACAGACTCTTTAAATGATACAGTATATATACATACACATCAGTGTATTTCTTTATCTAAAAAGTTGAGGGCCACTGGACAATGCAGCTGTGCGTTTCAAGACAGGATTGCATTTTGGATGTTTCTTTACTGAAGAAATTCACATATGGGGTTAATAAGTCACTGATAACTGAACATGTATTGAAGACTAGAGTGCCAACAATGTTTGCTTTACAAGCTAGTTTGGAGAGAGTGGACTGTGCGGGAGCCGCTGGGTCAGTGGCACAATGACGACCGAGGAGATGAACACATGGAGAGCAGCAGTATCTTCCTTACTGGGAAGCAGTGCACGTGACTGAACCAGCTAAATACACCACTAATGGCAAACAGCACCTTTCAGAGTGTACCCAGAGACTCAATCTCTGTTTTTTAGACTGGAATCATACATGTAATAAGAGTTTGGATTTGTGAGAAATAAACTGACATACTGTAGAGTGGTTTGAGAAACACTGATAGACATGCTGCTTTTCAGCCAGTTTACAAAGCTCTAATCTCTGTGGATGCAGGCCAACAGTATACAATGCTAGGTTTCAGAGTCACAAGATGCGCCTTGCAAAAACTGAACAATCATTTTCATTACAGATCTTTGGTAAATACCAGCTATATGACGCCATCTGATGAGCTCACATATTTAGAAACAAAGCAGCTTGAAGGAAACTCGGCAGAAATTGTTGTGGCTGTTTTTGTACCCACCGATGGAACACATGATGAGGCAATGGGACAACAGAAAATTGTAATTTTTCAGTTTTAGCCGGTAATGTGAAGGAGTATGTCCAGGTCTGGACTGGGCTGGTCTAAGTGATCTCTTCCCATCCGAACTACACCACACACTTTATGCGTACAACTAGCTGAAGTTTGTTGGGGAGAGGGATCCCTTAGGCTAAGCATGAACAACAGCATGTCCGAGCACTGGAAGGAACGAGGTGGCTGGGATGGTTCGGATCCGCTGGGAGGTCATCAGTGTCACATAGATAATTAGACTGGCCTCTACATCATCCCCAACTGCATTAGCGTGTTGGCATATGCCATGGGCTTGACATTCGGATGAGGCTGTAAAAGGAGACGAGAATTAGATTTGAATTTAACAACATTTTTCAAACTCTTAAGACACCACGAGCTAAACTTTTAGCAGTTAATAGTTATTAGTTTCATATTTTCATCTTTATTCCAGTTGGTTAGGACAATATGTGACTCCACTGCTCATCTCAGGGTGTTGTGATTTCTAACGCATCATTACAACAACCGTTTAACAAATTATTGTCAGATTTTTTAATAGAGGGAAAAGGGAATAGGGGAAAAAATGCCCTAAACATGAGGGTATAGCTCAGATCAGATGTCCAGCAGATGTCACTGTAACACTGTGCATTACGCTAATCACATATTCAAAATTTGTATATTGATGATTTTGGTTAAAATATCCAATCAAGTAATATAATATTAATGTTGTTTCTAGGTTTCTCATAGTTGAATGAAGTATTTTTAAGTTGTTCTACTCCAACCAGTTTTAAATTAGCACTATTCTACCCGTGCCTTGTGTACGCCGCCATCTGAGATATCGCCTCATCTAATTAAGGAACCAAAAGTGACGTGCCTAACTGACTAAACCTCAACATGCACTTTACGCATTAAGGATACATTTTTAATATTTTAGAAGACACTGCCTGCACTGCCTTTAACCATTTATTTCTATGTTATTATTATTTGTTTTATTAAACTCAATATTAAAGGACACTGACCACAGCTGTGAACTGGTGAAATTCTGGTTTGAGGTCTGATCCCCTGAGGTGGATATATGCTCCTTTGTTTCCCATCTGATCACTGAGGAAAAAAAGGATAATAATACAGTTAAAATGTGCCACTTCTTTAACAGTCAACTCAACACTTAAGTTGGGTAACTTGATTACTTACCAGTAGTTGGGCGCTGAGAACACGGTGATGCACTTCCCTGAGTGAGTGACCTCGTACCCCTCAGCTTTGACCTCATGACTACGCACAATGAAATCCAGCTTGTTCTGCTCCAGGAAGCGCTCCGTCACATCGGGCCCAAACTGGCAACTCACTCCTCGCTTGCTGATCGACCGGCCATTCTGTGTAAGAGGGAGAGAGAGAGAGAGAAACCATAAAGCAGCTACTGGCACAAATAGAATCCAGATCTGTAAGAAAGCACTGAATTATGCTTCAGCATAAACCTGTGGGTGAGAACTCACCTGTGGCTGTGGATCTGACCAGAGGAGGTCACACATAGGACCTGTGAAAGAATGGAGAAAAGTGTTAAATTATACTTGTCATCCCTTCTAATGGTTATTTCTTATAGGTGGGATATTGAACTGATAATGACTTAGGAGTCTGGCCCCACCTGAGTCTGGAGGCTGTCTATTCCTGTCAATCTTCCTTAGGTCTTCCAATGTGACACCATCTTCACTGAACAGCCCACCGTGCATAACCTGAGATGGGGAATTTAATTAGAACTGTGAGTACAGCAATAAAAAGACATGAAAACCTTGTGCAAAAAAAATTAATTAATAAAACAGCAGTCATCAGTAAGTTATCTGAACAACACATACTATTTAAAAATGATACCCAAAGCATAACTGAAGTGAAAAAAATTGCATACATTAGCACAATCATGTATACTTTGTATCCATTAAAAAAGAAATCTGGTCATTTGACTCAACTTCCACTTGAATGACAACCATAAGAATTAAATCCATACATATTCACACCTTAAGCACAAACAAATTAATCACCAGACGTGACCCCTTTCAGTTCACATTTTCAAAGCTTACCAGTACTTTGCTGTTGATACATTGTGCAAGAGGAAGCCACTGGAAGACCTCGCTGAAAAGCTGAAACATCTGGGCTGTGTACTTGGCTTTGACCTCCCCTTCAAATCCATACATCTGGTTCATGTTGTCCGTCTCATGGTTACCTGCAGATTTAAAAGTGGTTACTGAAGACTACACAGGACGCTTCAATAGTTTAATCAGTCAGTGCTATGGAGGATCAATAATCCAGCAAATGCCTTCTGAGTATCGCTGTTTGCGATTACCTTCTGCAGAATTTAAACTTTCACCACCAGGCGGCAGCATTTCACCTCCTATTTAACAACCTCTGCCGTTCACCACATTGCTGCTATGAATTAGAATCTACTCTCAGTTTCTTGTATGGTTAAATAAATGTTGCACTGACATGTTGCACCATCTTATGGTACAAATTTGTGTGGTTAGTGGTCTGTATTCCATTAAAAAAAAACAAAAATGTGGCCCTCTCGTGTGTACTTGATTATTCTTCAAAACAATACATTTACAATAAATAGACTATTTGGACATAATGCCAAAGCAGCTGTTGTTTTTAATATTTTAGCAATACCTTCAATTAATTGTGAAAGGTGGTAATTACTGATAAATCACAGGGGTTTGTAGACGTATGTAGTTATTATGATGCACAACATGACGCGTGATAGAAGCCTGTTTATCCATGCACAACACTCTTGTGCGCTCTCACCTCTAAGCAAGTGGAAGTTGTTGGGGTAGAGCAGCTTGAAGCCAAAAAGGGTAAGAATGACCTCAACAGAGAAAGAGCCACGATCCACAAAGTCACCATTGAACAGCTGAATGCTGTGGTTAAGCACTATGACGCACAAGTTCTGGACAAGTTTGTGTCTAAAATGGCAACAGTCAGATGCCACAGAGAAGTACTGCAGTGAACACAAATTTAAAAGCAATGTATGTGAGTGTCAGCAAAAACAAAGGATACATAAGGGTTGGTGTCAGAAGGTAAGCCGTTCAACTTGAAGATGTTGAGGAGATCGTAGTATTGGCCATGGGTGTCCCCACAAATAGTTATTTTTTCTGTCTGTGACAAAGACAAAACATCTTTAACAGAATTCAAAGAACAGAGAACTTTATACAGTGGCCATGAATAATGATCTACTAGCCGTACTCCCATTATGGGCTTTGTTAGAGTTACCACTCAAAGAATATAAACATGCTCTAACTTTGCACTCACTATTTGTGAACTAAATAACTTCACTTCATCCGTGAGTATATGAAGAAAAATCCTCACCTCTTTTAACGCGATTTCAACAAGACTTGGCAGTTTTGACAGAACATCTTTAACTTGCACCAAAATCTGAAAAAAAAGGAAGAAAAAAAAAGAAATACACAGTTTAATTAGAGCTATACACACGAGTTCTTGTCTCACTCTACTGCATGTCATATAAATAAACATGATTACCTGATAAGCACACTTTCTGTGCAGTTTCTTCTGATCTTTGAACCAATCCATCATCTCGTTCATGAACTTCAATGTGACTTTCCCGTCTTCAAGTTTTGGGCCTGTATAGTCATCCTCAATTGCTGCACAGTCAAAAATAATATGGTTCACATCCCATCCCATTGCAATTTAATACATTTTGTATTAAGCATTAATATGCGACACTACTGTATATTCCTCGAACAAGAAAGCAAACATACTCATGTTTTCAATGTCCAGGGAGTCAACAACAGATTTTTTTGTCTCGTCGCTGGCAATGGCTCTCTCGAAAGCCTTCTGTTTCACAATCTTGTTACATTCTTGATACTTCATCCTTGCATCCTTGTCATTCGGTCGAACCCTCACTACCTATTATCAGGACAGAGAAAAGATATGAAATAAACACCCTGGTTAATCTCTAACTGGTATTAAAGCATACATAGGGACAAGGACTTTGTATGGCTGCGACGCAGAGAATATAAATGGAAACAGAAACATTAAGGATCAAATCTCTCAATTATCACATGTAAAACGAACGCTATTGCTTTTTACCGTTTCGTAGTCTTTAAGTGCAGCTTTAAATTTGCCCAGTGCCATGTTGGAGGTGGCACGGCGGTAATACCCTTTAATGTAGTTTTTGTCTATCTCCAGGGCCTTTGTGGCATCCGCCAGGGCATAACCATAGCACTCTGTGCGTAGGTATGCCAGGCTTCGGTTGCTGTAGTAGATGGCATTGGATGGGTTGAGCTCCACGGCTTCTGTGTAGTACTTGATCGCATTTTCATAGTCTTTTTCTGGACAAAGAAAAGAAAAAACAAAGTTGCCGTTTAAACAGACCTTGATCATACGCTCAAACATAATGCAATGAGATATCCACTAGTAAAAGAAATTGTAAAAAGTGTAATGGTGCGTGTTTAGCAGTGTATATCACTGCCTTGATACATGTAAATTTCATGGGTTTATTTTTAAGGACATAAACTATACGTGGACCAGTCACCAAACCTAAGAATTTTTTTTTTAAATTCAGCATTGTTTATGAAGAAATCATATTCCCACCTTTACAGACAAGAAAATAAATCAGGTTTTACGAAATACACAAAGAAAACAACACTGCCAAAACTTACTAGTTCTAGACAATATACGCTTTCTCTTGATTGTAATATATATATATGTGTGTGTGTGTGTGTGTCTCCTGTTGGCTATTTATTCTTGCTGTCTACCGTTTATATTTTATTCCAGCACAGTTGGTGTGGAACAACCACAATTTCGTTGTACATGTACAATGACAATTCTATTCTATAATCCAACACTGGGGAAAAAATATGTCTTACATTAGGAAAGGCAATGGGCCTGACACCTCTGGGAGTACATGCCTAAAATCGTTATATGAATTATAAAACATAAAAATACCATCCTGTCCCTCACATAACAGTCTTTTCTTTGCACCTGCTCTGACTCATCAGTATGAACCCCGCAGATGCCGTTGTAGTTTCACAATTAACCAGCGACAGACAGACCTGTCGTGGGCGTGAAAAATACATCCTGGACAATATATTTAATACAAAATGTGAATGACGGCAAATAAGTTCATATGCATGTTATATGCTTTGCTTTACTAAGCATTTTGGGATCGACCTAAATTAACTAGAAATCCCAGCGCAGGTTGTATAAGACAACTTCACTTTCGTTATCTATGTGTTTTGAATGGGGGCGCAACGTAACTACCTGATTTCAAAACTTATTGTATGCTTTTAAAAGCTACTCTCCAATGTTTTGAAATCTAACTGCATTTCAGTTAAACGAATAACAGTTGCGTTATATTGAAGATTCATTAACTGCTGCGATTGAGTTTAGGAAGCTCCGTCTCGCTGCTCTTCCTGTTCCAGCAGCCGCTGGCTAAAAGAAAATTCTAGGAGTTACATGTGACGCTCAGTTTTAAATACAACATTAACCCGCCACGGCGGCTAAATGGAAACAAATCAGTGACTGTCAAACACAGCGCATGGTCATAAACCTTACAACCCCGAGGTAGTGGATAAATTAGGGAAGTTGGCGGTGTAATATACACGACATGAGTGACGGCATGGGTTAACGTCGCTGCTGTGTGTAGTGGCTACTAGCTAGCTGCTGTCGCAACCGATCAGTGCCGCGGATCCCAATGAATGAGGTTCACAATTAGCATGCTCTCTGAGCATTAGCTTAGCTTAGTATTTGCGACCGGCTTTGCTTGAGGTGTACCGCAACACAATCACGGCGCTGCTAACCAGTGGTCGCAGCGTCAAGATATAAAAAATACTGAAAAAACCCACTGACTTGACAGGTTTTAGAAATTACCTTTAAAGTACTTATTCGCCTTCTCCTTGAGTAGCTCGGCATCATTACCTCCCTCCGCCATCTTCTTCTCACTGCCGTTTTCCGATATGTGCGCCATTGGCATGGACTGTCGTAAAGGTCGCAAAGTTAGGTGTAGTTTTTACCATTTGTCATATTGAAAGTAGTTTTACGGGGTGACCATATGTGTGGCATTCCGAAAACTGCTGTTGAAAAATGTAACAGTAAGTAAACATTTTCTTACTAGAAATAAACTACAACATGTAACCCTTGCATACTGTTCGGGTCCAATTTCACCCGTTTTAACATTTGACATTAGTTTGACATTTGACGACTTTTCCTAAAATGGCATAAATTACACGAAATGAAAATATTTTCAAATTTGATACTGTTGTAGAGGTGGTAAAAGGCGTTTGTACAATGTGGCTGTGTTGAATTTTACATTCATGGGTGTGGGTTAAATTATATATGGGTTAAATAATTATGGGTTCATTAAGGTGCTAAATCTGTATTTTAATGGGATAGTGGTGACAAGTGGTAGACCTTGACACTGCCTTGAGAGATATCTGTGTTCCCATCACATTTGCCCAGGTTTCTACAGAGACAGACCCCATCTGGTTTGCGCCTCTCCAGTGTTTTTCCCCTTTCAACAGTAGTTAAAGTAGGATTTGGTAGCTGGGGAAACCGTCAGAAATAAGTCACATAGTGAATTGCTTTGTCACTTCAAGGAAATTTTTATATGTGTGCAAGCTGTGATTATCTGCCTTTGCGGCTACTCCAGTATTCCCTTTTTTAATTTAATCAGATAATCAGATGTTACATAAGCTGTCACAGCTCCTTTTCATTCTTTAGACACTTTAAAGATAATATGAAAGTTAGAATTCCCCTAGTGAATCTAATCGGTATCATCACCTCATACTGTATTTAAATTGGTTTGCTACCCTCAATGTAACCGAAAATTGACCATGAACTTTGTTTTGAAAAATGTTGCGCAAAGGCACAATTGCAGCAATAATGTATAGATCCAATATCTGATTAAAAAAAACAAACAACAACAACAACTCTAAAATGAATGAGGATGTTACCCTTTAAAAAAATCTACTTCCTGGACAGTCCTTACCTTTGGGAATAACCCTTTCTCCCTCTCCCATCCTCTCTTTCTTACATATTTCTCAATTCCTCAGTTTCACATTTTCAAGTTAATTCTGCAGCTGTATTTTTTACTAGCAGACACATTATGTGACAAACTGCACACAAACAGTTTGTGTGTTTGCTGATATTTGTCCAGCTCTTCATTTCACATGCAAATATAATTTCAATGTCAAATCGTATCCGCGTTTGGGTTATTTTAGGTTATCAGCCAGCAGGGGTCAGTAAATACATTCATTGATATACACATAAAACCGGTTTGCTTTGTAGGAACCCTCAAGCCTCATGTGAGGTTAGCCATTAAAATTTTAAGATGATGAGTAATTTGTTTCAAAAGAATAATTAGTGAAAGATTGACTTAATGATTCATCTGTGGGACAATTTTCCCTGGTCTGTCTGGAATAACTACTTTAAATATCCTGTCTTTAAATCTGCACCTTACTAAGCTGCAGAGAATTCCCCATTTAATGAAACGTTGTCTCAATAACAAAAAAGTACAGCCTCAGTCACAATTACTTTTGTTTATCTTACAGATGCCTCGGGACTATGTGGAGACTACGTTTCTCTCTGTCACTGTTGTATGCACGCAACAAGACACAATAATGAGGGGACAAGACACTAATTTGTTTCCTCACACATGGCATCTGATGCACCTCAGTCTTATATAATTGGCTTGTAAAGTGCCACGTGACCTTAAACTTAAATAGATAGAAACACCTTTCCTTTGCCAGTAGCAAAGTACGTAGTCACATCTGCCTTGTGTACCAGAACGTCAGCCCGTTCAGATACAGCTTTGTAGTTTGGTGTATTTGGGTTTTGATTGGTTAGGGTTAGGAGTTCAACAGAACTTGACATTGTGAAGAAAAGCATATGACACAGAGTATACAACCCAGTCCAGTCTGTTGCCCTGACTCACAAGCGACGTCCAACTGTGAAGAATAAGAGGCCAAGTACTTGGGTGACTCACTGTCCGTGACCTCTGGCGTACACTTACTAACCTCAGTGTGAGTTCACTTTCTCTTAGATGATTACCAATGACTCGCCTGCCTTTCTGAGCCATGGCATGTCTAGTTCTGTGATGGTTTTTTACTAGTAGCGCTTCAGGGATGGAAAAAAAATATATATTAAGAAAACCACGTCAAGATTGACTGAGCATGAGCTGACGTTATAGCCTCAGCCACACATGAGAGTAAACGCAGACAGTGAGTGGGAGAGACAGTGTGGGAGGGAAAGAGGTAGAGAAAGTCTGGCTTGGTGGGAGGAGGGACGAGGGAAATTGCTGTCCGCTCGGGTGCACGATGCATGGGCGTTTTGGTGGTGGTGGTGGTGGTGGGGTCCTGAGAAAGTTAAAACAAACACAAACGGAGGAGCACAGAGATATACGAGCAACCAGAGACAGACACCGATGAAGGTCAGTGGGAATGTGAGTGACATTCCAGGTCCACAAGCCAATAAATGATGAGGTCTCAGAGTGCTTGGAGTATATTGTTACATAGGCTTGTTCCAGAACTTCTTAGTATTTATTGTTTTGTAGCACATAGTAGTAGTGATTGTGTGATTGTGCCCCACACCCCCAACTCTTTCACTATACCCCTTTAACCATCTTATCAGACCTGGCGAGTATTATGTGTAAGTTGAAACAACAACAGTTTCTTCTGCTCTACTCTGTGAAAATAATTCACTAATGAGCGCTTGACTTCAGGGAGTCTGTGGGGGGTCACGTTTATTTGAACCACATGTTTTTCTAGTAGGCAGGGCACAGGGCTTAAAGCCAAATTAAAGATAAGTTGTGAAAAAACTCACGAGCTTCAGTTACCCTCCTAGTTCTCATTTCCATCACGCTTAGTTTAGGTATTTGCTTTGACTCTAACCTGCTGGGTTTTTTTTTCTGACAGTGTGTGAGTCATAAATTGTAGGGATTGCCCACATTTTGCAGCAGCATCACAAAGTCTCCTGTTGATTGGTATAGCCATCAGCTAATGTGTAAATCAACATCGCAAAATGGCATATTGCATGTTCACGTTGCGCCTCAGGAAAGGCGTTGGAAATTTTATGTAAATGGAAAAGAAACGTGATGCATACCTGCTTCAAAAACTCTGCTGCTTTACCTTTCCACATTAAAACCTCTTCTGTTTTTCTCCTGTGTTTCTTGGACTTGTAACCAGGGTGGTTAGGGTGGAGACTGAAGGAGGATATAGAAAACGTTAGTGTTTATATTCTGTTGAGCGTCTGTTTACATTTCTTGCAGTGCTCTTCTAAGTATAAAATAGGAATCTTACCTTTCTGCTACGGTTTGAATTCTGATGACTAGAAATCCGTAAATGAACATTTGATTGCGTGTTGATTGCAGGGTTGTTTTTGCTTGTTTTATTTCATAATTTGTAACTCTTCCGTTCAAACGTAGATTTTAAGTATGAAGTCATTCAAAAGGGCAAAGATTTACTGGTAATTATTGTTATCTTTCCTTACCTTGAAGATATATAAACACATATCTGTGGTAGCTGAGTTTTTATTGTTTTTTTTTTAGATTTAAGTTGTTTTTAACGTTGTTTTTGTTGACATCTTTTAAATAACTTTCTGATGTGTAGAC
>VURO01018798.1:89051-100136 GCA_015108175.1 Pelvicachromis taeniatus | reverse complement strand
TCAAAGAGTGATAAAAATGGATGGTTTCTCATTGAAATGCATACTGAATGTGGATTGTGTGTGTGTGTGTGTGTGTGTGTGTGTGTGTGTGTGTGTGTGTGTGTGTGTGTGTGTGTGTGTGTGTGTGTGCGCGCGCGTCACAGTGAATCACTATGTTACCTTTACAGGCCCCAGCAGCTCCCAGATGGTAAATACCAGCCAGAACATGCCATATCGCCTTCTGCTCGCCGGATGAGAAGCCCAGTGTTTCCATGGCACTCAGCAACTTTGTGAAAGCAATGGATGCCCGCTGTTTCTCCTCTACCTAAGAACAGTAAGAAAGAGAGAGAGGACAGTCTGTCTTTTCTGTCAGACAATTAAATGAGGTGAAGGAACAGCTGAGTGACATCTTACCATCTTATCTCCAATCACAGTCTAACTCTCTTCCCATGTTGTTTCACCACTTCACTTTCTCTTTTTGGCTCATTTTTCCATTTATATTAACTTAGAGCTCATACTCACACAATCATGCTGGTCAGAGAAACACCCAGAAATTAGAACTGAAACGCTTATTTGTTTGCTTGCAGATCCTGATGGATGAAGTTACAGTTCAGCTTCAAATACTGACTCTTGTATTAGTGATACTAGTGTACTAGAAAGGACCGAGAGTAACTAATGTCTTAATATATACAGTGTTGTAGATTTATGATCTACAGAGATACAAAGGGGTTTGTTTTTTTGACTGCTTTTGTGTTCCTCGGCAGCATTATGATATAGTATGAGTTGATATGAGCAGCCACATTGTGAGTGGGTGAGCCCCCCAGCCGGGGCTATTCAGCAGCACTCGTTTAAACTAGAAGGATTATTAATAGAACTACAGTTCAGCCAGTTCTCTCAGGAGAGCCATTTCTTGCTCTGTGCAGTCTAAGCACATGCACAAGACCCCCCAGAGCCAGTGGGTTCCAAGCTGCAAGCTCAACCTCAGGATATTTGGAGAGAAATAAAATTAAGATTATTTATTATAATTAGTGGTTTGATATACTTATTTGTTTTCCCATCTAGACAATGCTGCACTTTATTTATTTATTGTTTTCTGTAGGAGGGGAAGGGATATTTATGATGGCGTATTTCATGTTGAAGAACTTTGTTTCAGAAACGTAAACATTTTTGAGGAAAATGCTGCATCTGCATCTCTTTGCCTTTTATTATCATTTCCTGTAGGTATAAAATATCATGAGTAAACGCAGTACTTTCTCTTTCCTTTAATATCCACAGAGCATTTCTTTACAACTTACAGTAGTTTATTAAACAGGGACTGGACCAGTACACTAATGGTTCCCAATGGTCTGGCTGTTACACAGTCTATAGGACAGGTGACAGAAAAACCACAAAAAGTGCAAACTATACAACATTTAAATTAATTTCTTGTTCTGCTGTAAAGGCTTAATGGCATTAATGAAAAACATGTGTTCAAAGCAAAATTCACGCAGGTATGCCATCAGTACTCATATATTACAGTGATTCCACAATAATTCTGTCTGAAGTCTGAAAGTGATTTCCATTTTACATGTTAAATTCTGAAAAGGGAAAAACACGACTTTCTCCTCACTGCTTTTGTTTCTTCTTGATAATCAGCAAACACTCAGGTCACTGTGAACGCTCCTCTTCCAAGGAACAATGTAAAAGGTGGAGGTTAGGGCGGAGAACCTTTCCCACGTTATTCATTTTCGTAGATTTTTCCTAGCTGGATATTAGAAACGAATAATTCCCAGTTGCCACTGAATATAGCATTACACCAGTGTTCATGCAAAACAGAACTGCCCTGTGCTGGACTTCTCCACTTACTGTTATGTTGTCTGTTATACCATGAGGTGTGACGTAGTGATAAAAAAAAGAGACCCTTCTGATGCACTTACTGTACCTTGGTGGGATGAACAATACCAAAGGAGTTGAATTCAGAGAGCTGGTGTAGCTGCAGTTCGATCCTAATGCAGAATCAGAAATGGGAAAATAGGTAGAAAAGTGACAAATCACTAACACTATAAAGGAAGAATCTGCAACATACACCTTCAGCTGCTGCTGCTACAGCAGGACTACAACTAGAACAGAAGAAGTTATGAAGGCTTAAAAATTTAGGGAAAATGAGGACAAATAAAAAAGTAACACATTTCAGTCTAACCCTACAATATATACTTTGAGGGCCAGAAACATTTCATAATGTGAAGGCAAATTTCCCATGGCTTCATTAAATATGTTAAATATACAGTATCATCTGATACTGAGGGCTTCAGGTACAAGACATTCTACCACTCTACCACTAGTAGTAACGTAAAATGGAAAATCCAGAGTAAGTGCAAGTAAAGTGAGCTACAGTGCACATCCACTTTAGTGCAGTTCTTAAACAAATCTGCCTTTTAACTTTTATTGGCGATTACCTCGTCTCCGTGCTGAGTCCTGCCAGCATCTGAGAGAAGACCAGGAAGTTACTTTCTCCCTGTATTTTCTGGCACACTTTCCATTTGTCCAACATCAAGGTCTGAGTGATGGAGAGGCAGGACAAAAAGGAGGAAAAGGAACAGAAGTCACGAATCACAATTTACACAGCCATGTTTGACTAACTTACATGGGTTTGTGTCTGCGCTACATGCCTGTAGGTGTCCAGCAGCGGCTTGTCCAGCGTGATTAAAGTCCAATGAGAAAACCATTGCAAATCGAGAGGACGCATCACTGTGCTTAGAGCTCACACAGCCAAAAGACCTCAGGATAGTGAACATAGCCTGAATACGCTCCACTAGTAAAAGAAATAGCAATAATCACTCTAGAGAGGTGTGGACAGAAACTGGCGTCCTTCTGAGAAAAACAGAAAGCTGAGGAAAACAAACTGAAGCAAACATTTCAGTCTGCCAAATGAAACTACAGGCTCGCTAAAAACAGTACACCATCTATTACATCAAAGGTTTTACCTCTCAGGACAGACTAAAAATAACCCTTCCTCTGCAGATTTTAAAATGATTTAAATAAAATGTGCTATGAACATAACACATGACATGTCACACATAGTTATACTCATAGTTTATTTAACAAAACACTAAGTTCACCTCACGATTTAATAGCTTATAAAACAGCCTTAATCAGTATTAACTTAAAGGTAATCTTTGTTGTGTGATATTGTCAGTCTCTCTCTCTGCAGAGAAATTTTGATCCACAACCTCCCTGCAAGGTTATTTTTCACAATTTTTCTTATGTGTTGATATGTAAAAGCTAACACTTAAGCTAACGTTAATTGAATATAGCTTTAAACCAGTTTCAATTTTTAGTGCTGATAATTAATACTTCCAAACCTTAAACAGTTTTAATTTTTACAGTGCACACTCACCACTCATGTTCTCTCCTGCTGTACCAGCTTGTTTGATAAGAGCATGTGTGAAGGCTTGACATGCTGTGGTCTTGCCCGTCCCGCTGCGTCCCAATGCACACACACTGTGATCCCTTCTGGTGCCAACCATGGACATGTAGACCCGTTTGACCAGGGCAGCCAGGGCAGGAGGAGCATCCCACACAGACTCCCCTCGCCGTGACTTTGGGGTCTAATAGAGAAAAAAAAAAGATAAACATAAAATGTTGCACATACTTGATAAGCTTTGTAATTTCATAGGGTTACTGATCGACAAATGTGTGTAAATTTGACCTTGCTGTGGGCCTGTAACGGTGGCCAGAAGTTGACCAGGTTGGGACCTGCATGTGTCAGTGGAAGATTTGCTTTAGATCGACTGGTCAGTGTGTGCAGAATTCCACATTCATTCACGCTCTGCAGGTCACTCAGATCCTCACACAGGTCTAGCTCTGGTGGATTACACTGTGAAGGAACAGCATTTGCATTAATTGGTTCAAATGTGAAAGAGTTAGTCTCAGATGTTACACAGATTACACCCTGTGAAAACTGTTTTCTTCTGTCTTAGTGGAGATGCTTTATAACATTATTTAAAAATATTGCCTTTTTAAAACTTTGATATTACAAACGTTATTGTTCTGGATTAAGATAAGATGACAAACCAAAATATGTTTATGTCTGTACAAATTTCAAATTATTTCAATTCAGCATTCCTTGGCATCTGCCTTTATCAGTGAAACAAAATGCTAATTAACCAAAAACTAACATCCGGGTGCAATTTATTTCAGTTTTATTTATATAAATTAAATTATTCTTTCAAATTATTCTTTCTTTCTCAGGATGTACCAAACTGTAGATTTCGCCATTCCTAATATTGTAGCAATTTCTTGGATGTTTTTTTTTTTTCCTCAGTTTTTCAGTTTTTACCTGCATGGAGAGCTCCTTTTGTCATGGTCCCGAGTCCTGTGACTCGGTGGTTTTGTTTTTCTTTATTAATATTCTTTGATTCAGTTAGAGTCTGGTTGTATTTCAGTGATTTTTAGATCTTGGGTTTTGTTACATGTTTCTTCTCTAGCCTCCATGGTCTCTACCTTGTGCATCTCTTGTGTCTTCCCCTGTCAGTCATGCCTCCTGGTCAAGTCTGCATCTCTGTGCCTGTCTTGTGTTTCCTGTTTTACTTTGATAGTCTCGTATCCTGTGTTCAGTGTTTTGAGTTTATCTTCTCCTTTGTCTCGTCATGTTTGATTGCTCCCAGCTGTGCTCCCTGCTGTTTCTCATTTCCTCGCTATTCCCTTGTGTATTTAAACCCTGTGTTTTCCTCTGTTGTTGTCATGTCGTACCACCCCATGTGCTGCAAGATTTATCGTGGTTCTGTTTCCATCGCTCCTGGTTTCCTAGTGTTTCTGTCTCTAGTTCATCGTTTCCCTGTTTAAGTTTTGGTTTGTTTTTCGTAAGTTTATTTTATGGGTTATTTCCCAGCAAATGAAGCTGCCGCTTACATTTACGTTTCCATGTATGAGTCCTGCATTTGGGTCCTTCATCTTGCCTGCCACACAGTCGCACATGACAACTTTGACTGCATGTTGTCTGTTTCACAGCAAAATCTTCCAAATGCAAGCACCACACCTCAAATCAACTCCAGCACTATTATCTGTTTAACTGACAATGACACAACGCCCACGCCTGCTCATCAAATAGCCTTTGACTCAATTGTTGAAATACTTTTGGTTCTTTTTAAAAGCGGGTGGCACTTGTTAAACTCCTAAGCCCTTCCTGCAGTTTGAATAAAATTTGGTTGAATGAGATGTACATTGAACTTCTATGTTGTAAGCTAAAATGGTTGCACAGGCATTAAAAATGAAATGAGCTTCTAAATAGTTTGCTGTTTTTCCTCTCTCTTCTTGCTTTTGACTTCTTCAGACACTTTCTGAGTTTACTGAATTATCATTAAGACTGTTGAAATAGATTTCTTTAAGGCTCTGAAACAGCACTCCCCACATAAAATCAAACTTTTGCAAGTCTAGAATGGGAGCAGTTGGACAGAAAGATGTCAACTGAGTGGTTATATTATTATTATTAAGTATTTTGGTTTTACAGCCCTGGGCAGCACAGTGGTTAGCACTGTTGCATCACAGCAAGAAGGTCCTGAGTTCAATTCCCCCATCAGGCCGGGGTCTTTCTGTGTGGAGTTTGCATGTTCTCCCCGTGTTTGCGTGGGTTCTCTCCGAGTACTCCGGCTTCCTCCCACTGTCCAAAGACATGCAGTTAGTGTGGTTAGGTTAATTGGTAACTCTAAATTGCCTGTGGGTGTGAATGTGAGCGCAAATGGTTATCTGTGTCTATGTGTCACCCTTGCAACAGACTGGCGACCTGTCCAGGGTGTACCCTGCCTCTCGCCCTAAGACAGCTGGGATAGGCTCCAGTCCTTTGGGGACCGGGCAGGGACACCCTTTATAACCCACATGTTGCGCTCCTGTACCCCTAGACTGGGACATAACATTTGGTTTTCCAATATATTAGTAATCTTCAGTGTCATTTATATTAATCATTCTGAACCTATTTTACTTCTCATTTGATTTGTGTTTTGGCATGGGGAAATAGTTTCTTTGATCTTTTCCTGCCTTATGTCACTAGACTCGATATGACTGCACTATGCTGTTGACTCCAGTAAATTCTACAAGTTATGCTGTGTAAGTAAATACAAACAACAGTTTTGATGCACTTCTGCAAAGCTAAGATGTGCTCTTTTATGTATTTAGGGAGAAAGGGTTTTTTAACATTTAACATTTTGTAGTTGTTTTGACCAATCTTGCAGTCTTTGTGCTTGAATTTGCTGAGATGTCCACTCCTGGAAAGAATGTTTTCCACTTGTGAATAACATAAAATAATTTTTCTCACTGTAGGATGATGGACACCAGCCTGTTTGGATATGGCCTTATAACCCTTCCAAGATGACTTCCCTGTCCACAAATGTGAGTATCAAACTGTTAAATAAATGATAGGGTATATGTCATGGTGTTTTGGTTCATCTGAGGTTGCATGTACCCAATTTTAAAACCAGCTGAGGACCAGATGGTTTTGTATTATTTCCTAATATGTAAAACCTTGGAATTGACAGAGGCTGTGCTTTCTTTTTATAATGACTGTATGTGTAAATGTGTGTGTTATTCAGGCATGAATTTAGGCATGAAAAAACAATTTCTGAACTGAAATGTCTTTAAACATGTACATTTCAAACAGTTATTTACATGTCCACTTAGGTGGACAACACACTTTTTGACTTATGGCAGGGTATGGAGTGACACATCAGTGTCCAATGAAGTGGTTTATGCACAAGTATACCATCAACACTGACACAAATACAAGAAAACAGCCTTTGACTAGCTGTCCACTAGTGACCACTATGCGTATGAGGGATAATAGAACTAGAAAGACACTTAAAGGCAAAAAGGTCTTATCTACCTTCTCAACTTCATACTCGGAGACATCATGCACCGAGCCAGTCGTCTCAAGGCGGACCCTCACCCGGCCCTCGGGGAGCTCTGGTGTGCCTTCATCTGGCTTCAGCTGAGTAGCTGAAAAGAGGAAAAATTAAGTTATGTCTTTGAAAGCACACATACAGACACATTGTGAACTGACGGGTGGAAATAGGCCACCCACAGATTTAGATTCACAGTCTAAAGATGCAGCTGCACACATCTCTAAGCAAGCTTTTTTTTTTCTCATAATCCATAACTCATAAGAGTTAGGTCAGGGGTAACGGTTTGCATGAGCAGGTGATGGGATTAGTGCAACGCAACAAGGAGATGCATCAATGTGAGGACAGTAACTAATATCTAACACAATAATATCTAACATGATACCTGCATGATGTAACAGGTGAGAAGACTAGATTAATACAGGACAATACCAATTCAGATATACACATTACAGCCATTATTAATTAATGGATGTAATGTGCAGGCTGTCTTTATCCTTGAATTTCAGGTCCTCTACCAGAGGCCTGTGAACTTGAAGGTCCTGCACAGCATCTTTACTGTTCCTAGGACTGCGCTCTTCTGGACAGAGAACTTCTATGTTACCCCTGATGGAGCCACTCGCCCAGTTTGGGGGTCACTGCCTTGAGTGCTCCAATTACCACAGTGACCACTGTAGCCTTCATCCTCCACGTCTTCTCTAACTCCTCTCTCAGGTCTTGGTATTTTTTAAGGTTCTTGTGTTCCTTCTTCCATCACTGTGGCCTTTTTCCTCTGCTTGTCCATCACTACTATGTCCGGTTGGTTAGCCACCACAAGATTGTCCATCTGTATCTCAAACTCTCACAGGATCTTAGTTTGGTCATTCTCAACCACCCATTTTGACCTGTGGACTTCAAGGCCATACTTGACACAGATGTTCCTGTATACTTTGCCTGAGTAAATATCTAGGATCTTCACGGCTTCAAGGCACTCAAGACTTGTTTTTTGTGTGAATGAGTCACCAGTTATGTATCCATCCATGTGTAACTGTGGTTTCTGTTAGAGGTTAAATGTAATTTACAATGTTCATATAGCTAACATGAATACTGTAGTGTGTGTGTGTGTCTGTGTGTTGTTTTCACTGCTTACCGCGGATGAAATCATCCTTGTCAGCATACCACACAGTTCCAGCTTCATAC
Source organism: Pelvicachromis taeniatus (assembly GCA_015108175.1). NCBI lineage: Eukaryota > Metazoa > Chordata > Actinopteri > Cichliformes > Cichlidae > Pelvicachromis > Pelvicachromis taeniatus. Next base: position 92,109 of record VURO01018798.1, on the reverse strand, counting down.
CACACATCCCTAACCTGAGAGAAAACAGCATGAGAGGAACAAAGAGAAGAACAGTACCTCTGAAAGACTTTTTGGCTGCACAGTTTCTGTAATGCATGATCATTTGAGCCATTTACAGTGTGCCATTGCATTGAATACCGTTGTTTTCAGAGTTTAGTTCTAGTGAAGTAGCACTTAAAGTGTTGTGTTTTTCTTTATTTTCTGCTAAATTTTCAAATAATGATGTCAATGTATGTGTAAATAATCCCTGTGAGTTCAAAGCTCAGCTTTCAAACAGTTAAACAAAAGAATATAGAATAAAGGAGGACAACACAAAAACATATAAATGTAAAAAAGGAAAATTATCCATCCATCTTTTTCCGCTTATCCGGGGCTGGGTCCCGGGGGTAGCAGCCCAAGCAGAGAAGCTCCCTCTCCCTGGCCACCTCATCCAGCTTGTTCAGGGGAACATCAAGGTGTTCGCAGGCCAGCCGAGAGATATAATCTCTCAAGCGTGTCCTGGGTCTGCCCCGGGGCCTCTTCCCGGTGGGACATGCCTGGAACACCTCACACAGGAAATGCCCAGGAGGTGTCAGATGCCCGAGCCACCTCAACTAGCTCCTTTTGATGTGGAGGAGCAGTGGTTCTACTCTAAGCCCCTCCCAGATGGCCAAACTCCTCACCATATCTCTTAGGGAGAGGCCAGCCACCTTTCGGAGGAAGCTCATTTCCTACGCTTGTTCTCGTTCTTTTGGTCACTACCCACAGCTCGGGACCAGTTAAGGGTAGGGACATAGATCAACCGGTAAATTGAGAGCTTTGCTTTTACACTCAGCTCTCTCTTTACCACAACAGACCGGTACAGCGTCCTCATTACTGCAGCTGCAGCACCGATCCGTCTGTCTCCTTCTCCCATCACTCGTGAACAAGACCCTGAGATACTTAAGCTCTTCCACTTGGGGCAGGAACTCGTCCCTGACCCGGAGTGGGCACTCCACCCTTTTCCGGCCTCGGATTTGGAGGCCCTGATTCTCATTCCCACCGCTTCACACTCGGCTGCGACCCGCCCCAAAGCGAGCTGGAGGCCATCACTTGATGAAGCCAACAGAACCACATCATCTGCAAAAAGCAGAGATGAGATTCTGAGACTGCCCAACTGAAAGCTTTCTGCCACTTGGCTAGAAATTCTGTCCATTAAAAATTACAAACAGAATCGGTGACAAAGGGCAGCCCTGGCGGAGCCCATCACCCACCAATGCAATGTCTTTTACCCAGCAGTTTTTATGTGAAAGGGTCGTGATGCCTTTAAAGTAAAAGTTACTGCTGCAACTGTGAATAGTGCTATGCAAACTGAAAACTACCACTTTACAAGCAGTTGGCAAGTATTTGCTGACAAGTAGGCATCTTCAGACAAACTATGGACAACTGTGGCAATCTGATAGTGAGCATTTGGTCACCAGGCACTGTACACCTCTTCGCAAACAATTTCACCTTCCAACCTCCAGCAACCACTTACCAACCACTTGCAAAAAATACTTTTTTTCCGATAATAGGAGGCTATCAGGTGGTCACTAATGGACTCTAGGCCTGCATGACTCAGACTTTAGTGATTGGATTCACGGTTCCACCTGCTTACAGCAAACACTCACAAACACTTTTTTTCTATACCAAATGGTGGTTGGCAGCCAGTTGCCAAACTGGGGCAAAGATCTAGGCCCGATTGACTGGGGCATAAATGTAAGCTAGCTTGATTAACAAGCTGCATTATCTGTATGTGCTGAAAGCACTAACTGGTGCAAAGCATTGGGCTAATATGATGCCACACTTTAATATACCAAGAATGGACCCGGAACTTCTTGGACAATCTGTCCAACAAGCCATATCATCTGTCAGATAATATAAAGTATAAAAGTATAATAGCTGTCATCTACATCGTCTGTGCCCATCTGCCAATCGAAACAGCCCTACCTCTAACTTTTAGCCTTTAAAATATCCAACAGGAGAAGTTATGAAAACATGTGCCTATAAGGTTGTTACGAAAAAGGAAAGTATCCATAAACACCCTAAACGTCTTGTGTATCTGTAAGCATGTATTTTAATGTAACAAGAGAGCCTGTGGGTACTTTATCTTTTCTAGCATTTCAGCTTCGTGTAACCACTCGTGGAACTGCTGGCTTTATTTTTCACTCCTGGAGGTTTGGCCATTTGGAAGGCACTTGAAGTGACTGAGAGATACAGTAAATATTTGCAAATGCAAAAACATAAACCCAGCAAAATAATCTGGAGTCTGGCTTTTTATCCGTTCGATTATTGCATCTGAGACTAAGCAATTATTTGAAAATCGACTTTTGTTGGGTTTTTTTGAGCTTGCACAGATGTGTACATCACACTTGAAATATGAATGTGCACGCAAAGCATATTACAGCAGGGATAAGTAGACATGCACACCCAATGTCTATTTGTATGACTGCAAGCACACTTGCACACACAGCGGGCCCTGACTCCACCCCCCAGCAGTTCAGTGATTGGCCTACTTTGAGACAGGGCAGCTCGCTGGCAGATTTGAATACGGGGAAACAGAAAGGGAGGAATGGACAGAGGAGGAGGGGATAAAGAGAGGGGGGCGGTACACTACTTTGTCCCGTCTCTCTCTCTCACTCTCTCTCTGTGCCGGGTCAGGATGGAAAGGCTTACACAGGCAGGGGAGGAAACATGTCATGAGAGGTGATGACACAGCCACCGAGACACATCCACATCCTCTCTGACTCCCAAGTTTGCTGCTCGCTGCTGCTTTTGCCGCCACCGCCGCTGCTGCTGTTTCTGCATCCCACAGAGGAGAGAGAGAGCCAAAGATAGCTGCCATTCTCCCACCCCCCCCCACACACCTACTTCTCTCTCTCTTCCTCTCTTTTTCACTTTTGTTTGTGGATGATGGGATTTTAATCATGTGGAAGGTAAGAAACACGGAGAAGAGAGGGGAGTTTGATTTGTATTCTTTTTTTTATGTGTGTGTGTGCTTACTGTATGGAGGTGTGTGTGGGTGGGTGGGGGGGGGGGGGGGGGGGTGGGTGGGAGGGGG
>VURO01018798.1:75205-89031 GCA_015108175.1 Pelvicachromis taeniatus | reverse complement strand
TGTTGATTTTTTTTTTAATATTTTATTTTTAATATTTTTTTTTATCATTTTTTTTTTTTTTTTTGAGTGGTGTTTTTTTTTTTTTTTTTTTTTTTTTTTTTGTGTGGTTGTGTTTTGTGTTTGGGGGGGGGTGTGGGGGGGGGGGGGGGGGGGGGGGGGGCTGTCTCAGAGGGAGTTCTTCTTAGAGTAGTTTACTTAAGTCTGTCAGTCCCTGGGGGATTCCCGCATGCTTTCACCCTCCATCTGAGATCAGACTGTATTCTCAGTGGAAATAAAGAGTGGAAGGATTCAGTGCCAGCATTGCTGGAATGATAATGACAGAGCAGTGGCTTCAGGACTGAGCCAGCGAGTAGTGCGGAGCCAGTCTGTATAGTGGTTGAAAAGAAACTTGTGCAGAAACAGTTGCTGAACAGACATTTATATCGAGGAGTTCTGAAGAACTTCAGCTTTTAATTTGGTCTCGTGTTCCTCCCTGAAGTGCGGCAACTTCCACGCACGCGCAAATCAGCTGATCCCCTTTTAATAGGTCGACAGGTATTAACTGTAAAACTTTGGCAGCTTACCAAAAAAGAAAAAGAAAGAAAGAAAAACTGTGTCTGTGTGTGGGCATTGTTACGTAGCATGTGAGTCTGGCTCTTTGTGACCCAAATTCAAAGAGCCACTGGATATTTTGGTGGTTGCTTGAAGCGCCGGCACACATAAAGGAGACAGGAGACAGTGCCTTGAAGGATGCTTAAAAGTGCACTCGTACTTGAGTACTTTAGTGTGTAAAAGCAGCTTCAGAGGTCCCAGATGTTTTGTCTGCTTGCCACTAAAGTGTGCTGGGAGTTTGACAGCGTTAATTTAAAAGGGGAGATGTTTATCTGTACTGTCCTCCCCAATTCCTTCGTCCTTGTTTGAAAGCCGTGTACGCGCAGACAGGATAAAACACCTTCATATACAGGTTAGCTGCACTACACGCTCCAGACGTTGTTCACATCGGCATAAGTCGCTCTTTTTGTGTTGTTAAGCCTCCCAGAGGTTAGGTTATTGAATTTCTCTGCATCTCCAGTGTGCTGAGGCGTGTTAAGTAGACATCAGCGCATGTGTGAGAGCGTGCATGCATCATGTGCGTGCTGCAGCATGTGGGTGACAGCTGGAGACAACAGGCTCAATGCTGCCAGTGCTTTTTCTCACCTGTGACGGGTCAGCGAGATCAAGGAAATCCAGGTTTCTGTATTTGATCTGTGAGACATTGGAGAACTCGAGGAAGGGGAGGTCACTGTAGAGTAACCTGAGGCCTTAAGTAAGCAATCAAATGCATTAAATAGAAGTAGGTGCTGTTCACTTTTAGAGAGTTTATGTTGAAGTCAGAAATGGCTTTAACCTCATGAGGTCTGATGTAAAGTAACCCTAACCCTATATTCTTCATAAAACAGAACTTTTTTGGTGGGGAAAAAAAGTAAATAGTTTCTGATTGCTCTGATTTTTAAAGCCACGTATTTTGTCAAAGTTGCTTTGGTCACTGGCAGATTGCCACGGTTGTCCATAGTTTGTCTGGAGGATGCCAACTTGTAAGAAAACACTTTTAAAAGTTTCTGGCCTGTAGCACTTCTTACAGAGACTGTTCACCAATAATTTTAACTGTCCATGGAAGCCAGCTGCAGCCCGCCCCCTCAAACATCTTAAATCATCCATCCAACTTTAGCAGTGCTTATGTGCTCACCATAAGTCGCCATATTCAGAGTCTGCATTGACATGAATAGACAAGGCAAAACAAAAAGACCCTCTCTGTACTTGGTTCTTAGTTGTCACTTTCCCGACCAATATAGCAACAATAGCATTGTTGTGGTTTCTTTTCCTGTTTCCCCCCCGACATGTTTCATTGAGACACTGTCAGCCTGGGCAGGCTTGACTGAAGCATCTGAGGTTTCAAACGCCCCCCCAAAAGCCTGAGCGTGGGAACTATGAAGACAAATATAGCAAATGCTGAATTTTTTTCATTTTTTTTTATTAGTTTTCCTTCTTGGAGCATATCTGTCAGTTTATGTAAACTTGACTCAAGGATAAGGTGCAGTCTTAAATTTTGAGCGTTGCTGATTTAAAACGGATGGCTTGGTTTCTTTGAAGAAGAGCTGTGTGAGGTATTTATAGACAGTGTAGCCTCTAGTTTGGAGAAGTAGGCAGCAATAATGAACTGCGAGCTAAGCAATGTGATGCTATTGACAGGGTTAGGAAGTCAAATATATTGTAATCCAAGACCCACAGAAGAAGAAAATCTAGGGTAAGTTGTGTCACCATTTTACCTTGCTGTACGTCAGCTTTATCTGATGAGGAACTTAAGCCGTTACCAACCTCTTCAGAAATTCCCTTGACAAAAAAAGATTTATGATTTCTTTCAGAAAACTAGTTGCTGATCAACCTCAGCTTTGACTTTAGTATTCTCACAACACACTCTCACTTCCAGCTCAAGAGTCATTTTTAATCACAAACCCCATCTCCTCTTAAAATTTTATTGCCGTCTTCTTCTGAGGTTAAGTTATTTTGTTTTTACATTATCTTACTTTTGTTTTAGGCTTTCAAGCTGTTTTGCATTTTTCCACCAGTAGCCTAACCACACTGGAGCCCAAAGTCAGTGTTTGACATCATAGTTCCTCAAAGCTCTTCAAACTTTTTGCCTGTTTCCATGTTGTTTTCTTTTATTTAGCCTGAAGTTAGCATTTTTGGACAGGAGGGTAATGTGTGAGAATGAACTAATGCTAGCAAGCATGGTTAGCAAGCTGCATCCATAAATTGTATGGGTGCAATGCACAGACAGATATTGTATCTGCTAATTATTGCCAAGTATCAGACTAATCAATACCACCGAAACTCAAGACAGCCGCACTCTGCATGTGCCTTCGCCAGGAGTTGAGTCACTAAGTCTATTTTGAATCTGATAAAAAAAAAGACTAACCTATCACGGCACCAGTTGATGAGGATCTCTAAAACTCGGGAATGATCAGACTGGAAAAATATTGATTTTGCTGGTTAGGTTGCTTTCATTGTGTTAGTGCTAAAATAGGCTTTGCTAGCAACAGTGTATAAAGCAGCATGCTGCTTAGTTTCTCCAAAGTGGTGGCATGCTGCAGGTACTTCACTGATTATGGAAAAGCACTTCATATGAATCAGCTTCAAAGAAAGTGAAATAACGCTTTGATCACAAGGAAAAACTATATTCCAGAAAAACTTTGGTGGCTAATGCCGTTACAAGCAGACAGCAGTGCTGCCCCCAAAATATCCTGTTATCTCACAAGCACGTAGTATACATGATAAAATGGGGAGGTATAACTCCTGAGAGTCTTATCTGCCCGTAATTGGTTAATTTGATCTTCAAAGCGTCAGCAGTTGCCTACTTCAGACGCTCGAGGGGTGAACTGCTAATTGCTATCTAAACATGCTTGAAAAGGGACACGACATACTGGATTCCTTTTTCTCTCTCTCTCTCATTCTCGCTCTATTTCCACTCCAGATCAGTTCATTTTATCCACCCCAGTGCGTTCTTTAATCACCCACTGGATAAGATGAGAGCGCAATGTTGCTATGGAAACATCAGAAACGGTGACAATGAGCACAATCGGTTCAGTGAGAGTTGGCAGCTTGTGCAGTCCTGTGGAGAGGATAAGTGGTTCCTCAAACTTTTTATTTTAAAGTTGTCAGGAGCCTCAGCAGTGTGCTGCAGTGTGGTATTAGATAAGTTTCAACATTTTAACTATATAAATATAAAATCCACAATGCTTGCATGACTATCAGGTTATTACACAGTAATTTTAGAAACAAAGGAAATAAAATACTGGATTTTGTTCTACTTAATGGAGGCTGAAATGTAGGTTTTTTTGTCTGATCCGCATTCGAAATAATTCATGTTTGTACTAAAAGGTTGAGTGGAGGATTATGCCACGGTGCAGTGACCCAGCACTGCAAATAACTTTCCACTAATGTGGCAAAACAAAACCCTATTTACTGCGAGTCATTTTAATATGGTCAGTGAAACCTGTCATGCTAAATCTTTCTGAATAGAAACACAGAGAAGAAAAAAATTAAAATAATTGACGTTGAACTCTTCTTCAACATCTAAATCCTTGTCTTGTTTGCTAAAGGTACATGACAGTTTAGCCTCTTTGACTAAATTAATGAGCGGCCACACATCCCGCATGATGCTTCTCTGCTGAAAACGTAGTTGTAGTATTTGCCTGGTAAATTTGGAAATCGTCACCAAAAAATGTCAGGCTGTTGTATGGAGCAGAGTGATGTCAGCGAGGTCACATTTATGACAAAAACAGCCTGAAATTTTGCAGCTAAAATCTTAAGATTTCCACTAACATTATAAAACAAATCATTTTAACTTCTGTAAGTCTGTTTGCACATAGTCAATGGCATTTTTGCTTTTTGGGTCATTTGATGCAACATATTATCAACTAAGGACCCGTGACAATTTCACCTTTAAGCTATCAAAAAAATGAACAAACCTGGAACCATGTTCTAAATGAAACCTTTAGACTGTAAAGGATGTACACAACTATGTGACTAAAACTCACTGGCATTGTAAAATCTTCGAATTCGAATTATTGAAATTATTCTAGCATCATGGTTGTTGCCATCTTGGCTTTCTGGAACCAGAAGTTATCATATTATCAGCTAATGCTAAGTAGGTTGATCAGCAAGCGTTAAAGATAACTACTAATCAGTGCTAAGTAACATATTTAATATGCTAGGCCAAAATCCAAGGAGACGTTTTTCTTAAAACATCTTTATAATTTTGTCAAGCTCCTTTTAATGCTGATGCCAGTTGAGCTGACATCCGTCCACCCACAGAGTCTTGGTTGGTTAGAGTCTTTGTCTTATGTGGGCAGCAATAACCGTGACAGACTCTGGGTATGAATTAACTTTTGGAGCCATCCTCAAGTAGCTAATATTTTCTCAGAGGATTAAAAAGAAATGAAAATGAAGATCCTAAAGATCAGCACTGCTTTTAAATTGTTTATGTAACATGAAGTTTTAGTTTTAGTAATGGAAGGCAAAATCAGTGATCCTCTCAGCACGCTGCCTGAGAAAAACACCCTCTCACAGGTGTCAGGTTGGGCTCGGTTCTGAAAAAACATTGTGGACATTTGATACGCGTCAAGGGATTCACTCAATCAGCTGCGCCTCGGCAGATGTGTTTGGAATAGCCGTCTATCTTGAGGTCTTGGAGAAGTTGAATACCATCATGTTTTTTTGACATTTTTAACCTTCCAGTTCAACATAAACACAGATGACTTGAAGCCTCATTTTAAAAATCTAGTATAATTGTTAGCATGTTCCACATCTCTGGTGCTATGAGGCAAGGTGACCTGTGGAACAGGGTCATTTAGGCATTTCAGGCAGGTTAAACCTTTATATAGAAATAATCAGTTTTTTGTTGAAGAAGCAGATGTCCAGGGTGACTGTTTGACCACAACTTCACAAATTCTCAACACGATGAAATCCTAATTTTCAAGTTTAAATTCTTCAAACAGCAAAGAAAATCTGGGTTTTCCACAGAGACCCAAAAGGAATATTTAAAAAAGAGAAATTAGTGCACAACAATGAGATATTCATTGTTTTACGAAGAAACTGAGCCTCAATAACATGTAAATGTAAGTCGATAAGAAGGATATTTTGCATCAGTAATCTTGATTGCCCTTAATAGTTCCCGAAAACAAGATCTTTTTGCACGCTACACTGCATGAGTCATGCAAATGCTGCATGTGTGGTGTTTATCCCACTAGTGCTCTGTTCATGCATGCAGACACTGGCTTACCTAATCTTTACCAGCTCTCTGGGGCCATTTTCACATCGAAAACATTTCATTATCCAATCAAAGTTGCTATGATAATTTAGCACTTCAGGGCATAACCACAGTTTAATCACTTTCATCTCCACTAGGGGATCCTAAGCACACATTTTGAGGCAGCATTAAGGCATTATAGAATAATTGTGCTCGTGGAAGGAGACATTAACTAAACCTGTAGTGTCTGGAAATGCAGCATACGTGGGTTCAGGCAGTGCTCTCTTTTGTGCAGTCAGTCTCATGTCGAATAGCCAACTGAGGTTCTTACTGTACAGTTGGAAAAGTGAACCAGAAGTAACGTTGAAGTGCATCAGCTTTTAAGGGTCTGACAGTAAATGGCACTTAACTGATCTGTTGCTGCAGTGAATTATATTACACTGTGAATTCAAGCTAGCACTATTGTGATGTGTGATTATCAAAAGGTGTCAGAAAAATGTGATGTTAAAGGAGTTTGCGTCCAGCTAAGGGTACAGTGTTTTTTTCGCACCCCAATTCAAATAGATGACTTAAAGGGGGTCTATTGTGCTCATTTTCAGCTCTGTAGTTTAGCTCTTGGACTTTACTAAAGTCACTCTGCATGATTCACAGTTCGACATGACCCTCGTTCATGTATGATGAGCCTCGGCACAGTAATCTGCTTCTTCTCTGAAGCAGGCCATTTTAGCTCCCTTTCCCCTTCCTCTGTCTTCTAATTTGCAGAGCACTTTGGGGATGACCCCTGTGACATCATTGAGAGCTGAAAATAGAAAAAACTATCAGAAACAAGGTGTTTAGAGGTGCTGAATATGCGTGATCATTGGTGAACCGTTGGCCAGAGACAAAAACAGAGTTTGAAATTAATTTTCAATTAAATGGTTTTACATTTATTTATTTATTGAATTTATGGACAATATGTAGAGATCATCAGGTTTTAAAATGTATATGGGAGATTGAACTCTTTTACTAATAGATGATAAAAGCACCTTTGTGTGTTTTCATGTGGTGGGAGAGTAAAGATCATTCGCCCTGATAAAAGCTGTCCTTGACAACAACCGCTTTTGAGTTGTTTAACATAATCTCCGCCCCCCTACCCCCCTCCATTTTCACATGCACCACTGTACCCAATCTGGGTCACAGAAGTGAGATCCCAGACAGACCCTGTCACACACGCACCGTCTCAAACACGCACCCACACCACATTCACAAATGTCACCCTTTATTATAATCACTAATAGCCTCTGAATCCCAGTATGACCAGCCAATCCTGTTAGGTGTGACTGACCGCTTCGGAACATGAAAGGCCGGGATTGGTCACAGCCAGTATTGAAGGAAGCGGATTAGGGATCAGCATGGCAGGGTATCTGGAATCAGACAAAAGCTTTGATAGTGTGCGTGTGTGTGGCAACTGGTAGTGTTGGTGACTTGTTAAATATCCAGCCTCATACAGTAGTGAACAGGAAGGAGAAGTTGAGGTAGAAGGGGGGAAAGGACAAGGAAAGGTGGGACGAATTCCAATTCTCCCTTGAATTTGACATCTAACGCTCACAAAGCTTTCTTATCACTTGTGTAGAAGTGGAGTTTGGACTTTGTTAGCTTTAACTCAGCGCATGTTCATCGCCCATGCTTTTCATCCTCTGTCCTAATTGGATTTATGACAACTACACCTGCGAGCAAGGCTGTTGAATATATAAAACGAATTACTTCGAGCGATTGCACTGCAAGATTTATCACATACAAGACGAGCCAGAAGGCTAATAGTGCAGGGAGACATTGTAGAAATACGCTCATCTGTATAGACACGTGGCAATGCAGGAAGATACTATGTAAGTGTCATACTACATACTAGAAAAATCACTGTAAAGCAAAATACATAGAAACAAAATACAAAAATTGAAGGTAGACGTTCGTCTTAGTTAATCTAAGTTGTTAAACTAATAGAAGAATATTTACATCATTTAAATATTTGGCATGATGATGTACTAGGCCTCAGCTCAACAATTTTCAGTTAACATAACTTACATTTTAATTTGTAACTTTATTACAAAACCTTACTTTTTACAGTTTTGTCTTGGCTAGCATGGTGATAGCCACGAACACTGCAGCATACCTTTTTAACCAGAGGTGGGACCAAGTCACTGTTTTGCAAGTCTCAAGTCTTTATCCTCAAGTCACGAGTCAAGTCTCAAGTCAAGACAGACTACTCTCAAGTCAAGTCCCAAGTCCTAAACTTTGAATTTCAAGTCCTTTCAAGTCTTTTTTTTAAAAAAAAAACAATGTTATGGCAACACAATAACAAAGGTAAAATATCAAGTCTTTTCAAGTAAACAGGTTCAAGTCCAAGTCAAGTCACGTTTTTTCAAGTCAAGTCTAAATTCATAAAATTAATGACTCGAGTCCAAGTCATGTGACTCGAGTCCAAACCTCTGTTATTAACTGAGCACAGTATTTAGGTATGTATTCTAATATAAAGTATAAACATAATGCAACGTTTGTAGCGCAACTAAACATTTTAGCTAATGTAATAATTTGGACCTGATGTGATTGTTCATTACTGATAGACAAGTACAATCAAATCATACATTAAGTAGAACGTTTGAACAAAAATATGGTTGTTCAAAGATTTTACCTAGATTTTTCATTAAATTTGAAATCTAAACTTCCCTTAATTTAAAACATTTGGCTTTGCACAGTTGAAATGAATGTGCTCTGACCTTAGCAAGAAGAGAAACCCCCTGAAAAGGCTCCTTGTTCTCAGCAACTGCATGAGGTTGGAGGTTAATCCCTCCGGCTCTCCAACCCTGCGATGAAACCAGATTATAGGATTTTCAATTCAGGGAAAAACATAAACATTTGAGGGATCTTTAAAATTCGTTGCCATATTGATGTACATGAGGTGTCAAATGGTTCAGATGTTGGCAAAAAAAGCGAAGCCAAGTAGAGGTTGTGCTGAAGAGCTCACAAAAACGTAAATAATTTATTCAGCTTTTTATAAAAATGTGAATAATTGAGAGCTGCTTCTTTTTCTCTCTCTGTCCCAGTTGCTAAAGTAGGCGATGTTTGTGGGCAGTTTAGGCAAAATGTTACTTGACGATGCAACGCGGACAGGTTCTGGTCACCTTTACCATCGAGCGCGTTGTGAATCTATTAAAGATTCAAATTTCCATTTTGAAGTTTGAGCAGAAAAAGACTTTGTGGCCTTTCCTGCTCAAACATTACAAAGACTGACAGCCAGATATCGTCATGTTTTGGCTCAGCTTCAGATGCTTTCCCCTCCTTCGCTCGCTTCTAACATTTCGCTGTGTGTTTGCTATTTTCTGCCTCTCTGAGTTAAGAGCAAATTGGAACAGCGCAATCATAAAGTGACACACACATGCAGTGTGTATGCTTATTATGCGAGCCAGGTCAATGGGGATGACCTACTTCTCAGTTCAGCTCTGTGCGCTGCCTCAGTCGCACACGTCAAATCACCAAATGGACCCTGCACCCAAACGTGTTTTTTTTTTTGTAGCTTTTTTTTGGGTGCTTATTGCCGAGTGATTTCTTTTATGCAATTTACCAAAAGCTGTCTGTAATGGAATCTCTCCACACAGAAGTGTCGCTCGTTTTAGTTGAAATTTTCAGGTTTTTGTATAGTTAAAGTAGTCATTGTGCTGAAAAAAAAAAATCAGAAAAAGCAACGCAATCAAATTTCCCCGAAGCAAAATTTTAAATGATCACAAAGTAAGTTTTATTACAAAAACATCAGTGTTTAGACCTGCAGTTAGCAACAATTATCATCATCATTATGAGTGTCTTATGTAAAGGTGCACCGCTCAGACTCTCTCTCTTGTCCGGGTTTTTTTTCTTCGTCTGCGTCATTCTCTTGTTGAATCAGTTTTTAGAAAATGGAGAGAAAAGAAAGAGCTCCTATGAAAATTTTAACAGTTCAAACTACAAGAGGAAAGGAAAGCGGCAACCTTTGTGGACCTGACGTTAATGAAAGATTCAGAAGTAGAATGCAGACTAATGGGGGGAGCTGGGCCCAAATATAAACAGGAAGGGAGATCAAAAGTTGACTGAGGCTTAATTTCCAAATGAATCTATTAGTTATTTTTAGATACATTTGTATGTGGAGTGAGTGGGTGGGCATCTGTCTAAATATCAAGTAATTTCTAAAAACTACTTTAACCTCATTAACCTAACTCTGTCTCAACAAAGACTCACACACCGCAACACACACCGAATCTTTGGTATTCTCCAAATACTTAGGGTTTGCTTTAGGCTGAGGATTGAAGTAGATTAGATAAAGTACTCAGAAATCACAGGGATAAAAATTGGGATTGATTTAACCCACACTGACTAAGTGAATGCTGAAATAATGGCCAGTTGCAAAAGGTTATGGGTTGACATTCATGGATCAGAGAGCATATAAAAGTTACTTTTCTTTTTCAAAATAAAACAGCAGGCATTTCAGCGAGGCATTGGGGCAATGACATTTGTACCCCCTCAAAATAGAAATGTAACATTTTGAACTTGTATGACACCGTGATGTAACATGAGATGAGTAGAGACAGAAGCAGAAACAGAAGAAGACTGAGATAAACAAATGTCAATCTGATCCTTCTGAGCCTATCATATCTGTTGAATATTATATTGCCATTTCTAAGGAAAAGGTCACCGAGAGAGTTTCACTGAATGTTGTTACCGTTTCTGACTCATACATAAAGTCATTGGCATGGTTTAATATATCTTTCTGTATTTTTTGTGGTTAAAGAAATCAAATTAAGCTGCTTCATTTGCCTTGAGATTTGTACACTATCAAAATCCTCTTTGTGGGAACGTTCATGGATTTGACATGATGAGCCTTTTCACGTTGCCGTAAAAATTGCTATCACTGCATTAGCAGCTTCAATCTTTTAGCTTTGACACGTACTAGCGCTAAACACTTAGCTACTGCTAAGTTGAGCTAACACCAGGTACAGTAAACAGTGGCCATTGGCATCAGAATTATAAATTAATAATTAGTAAGTATTAGATAATGGCTGGTTGAGACTACACCTAAACTAAAGAAGTTTCATGAGATAAGGATAATTATTGCTAGTAATGTTCTTAGCACTAATGCTAATCTTATAGTAGCTCTGTAGCTTAGTTGGAAACAGTTTCCTGTTGAAATTCGACTCACCTGTAAACAGGCACCTTTAAAAAGTGAAAAAAGTCATCATTCAAGATCATTCAAGACTATGTAGCATCGTGCTAAAAGCTAACACTGTATGACCAAGGCAAAGTAATAGAAAGTATTAGTCTCTTTACTTAAAGCTGTTTTTTTAATGTAAACATTATATCAGAAACACTTTTAGCATGAGGATATATGTTTAGTAAAATATATCATGGAATTAATTGTCACGGTCCTGGGTCTGTGACCCAGTGTGTTGATTTGTTTATTATTCATTTGCGGGGTTATTGCTATCTGTGTTTTGGTTTTGTATTTGTAGTTTCCCTCTGTTTTCAAGTCATACACGTCCCTGTGTGAAGCCCGTGTCCTTGAGTCTGTGTACTTCCTGTTTTACTTTGGTAGTCTTTGGTCTGTGTGCTTCTGTTTTGCTGTCCTTCGTCTCGGCGTTGTAATTGGCGTCACCTGTGTTTCCCGGGTGTTTGCTCTTTACGTGGTTTCCCTTTTGTATTTAGTGTCTGCATCTGCTCGTTGTCGCATCGTTAACATACTCACCCTCATGCTGTTGCGTTTCTCTGTATGTTTAGTTTATATTTTTCCATTCTAGATTTGTATTTCTCCCCTTTCAGCAATTAAAGATGTTTTTGAGTTTAAATCCCGTCTGTGTGAAGTCTGCGTTTGGGTCCTCCTGCCTGCACACAGCCGGATCCTGACATTAATACTCATTATTCAGTAGGATAGATCTGCTAACATGAACTAAATATTAAAACATCACGAACCTGCTTTTTAACACAACCTTAAATAGTTATATAACAATTGCAGATTAAACCAAGCAGATAGATGAAGACAAAGAAAAATGCATTATTTTAATGAAACATGATGTTCAGGACTTCTTAGAAAGCAGCCGTTACACGACATTTTGAGAAACAACATGGATATGTCGTGGACATCTTTAAGCATTTAAATGAAAGATGAAGAACAAAAATAAAATAAGCCTTCTCCTTTTCTTATACATCGACTTCTATAAATTAGATAGCTGTCATTTTGGATGAGGTGCTATGCAGCATTCTGGAGAAATATAGCTACAAGTAAATGTTACTAACATCAGCTTCTGTTCAAAATGAAACATTTTCTTCACAAGCTCAAGCTGCAGAGAAACGGAGGAGAAATGACTGTGGAGGAGTCTTCCACTGCTCATTCAGCTTTGTATTGCCCCCCACTGAACGCTATTGGTACTGACATTTCACTGGTTCCAGCACAGCAGACGGGTCTTTCGCACATTGTGGCAGCTCTGACAGTCATGGGGCACAAAGTGATGGTGGGAAAGATAAACAACTCTGATTCCATCAAGTTTTTCCTCCACTCTGAATGGCCTTTCTCCCCTCTCTTTCTTGCTTTCTCTTCATTGCCTCCAGTTTTTGTTTAAACTATGTCTTCACATCCCCTTTCCACACGTTCTTCTTCTGCTTTGTGCTCTGTCACCTCAAAACATGGTTCAACAGTGTCACCTATGGTGTGTTGAGGGGCATTTCTTTTTGTCTCACCTGCCAATTTGGATTTGTGTAGCTGTGCATGTCTATATGTAAGCGCAGATTTCGATTTGCGTGTGTTCCTTTGTCAGAGCGAAGGGGATTTTTTTTTATCTTCATCCTTTAGTGCCTCCAGGTTTCCTCCCTCCCCTTTCAAACCTGTCAGAGCTTTGTCAATGTCAAAGTTTTTTTGGCTTTGTCAGGAAGTTATTTTTTCCTGCATCTACCTTCTTTACTTCTGTTTGTTAGCTGGCTGACAGCCGTGTGCTGGAATGGAGTGCATTAAAAAAACATCCTTAGACTTGTCTAATTCATAGTTAGTTAGTTTATGCACTATTGTTACCTTCAAACAGACAACACTCTCATGCATTGGGTTTCTTTTGTTTTAATGGTTAGGCTTTGTAGTAACCTCATTGTGATGAGTTTAGAGAGTCTGATTAACAATAGGAAGCATGCTCCAGAAATAGTGGAACTGTCTTAAACTTCATGAATACCTGAGAATTAAATAGAAGTTTAGTTTTTAAAAATGTAATATTGGGTGATTGTGGCCTTGTTCAGTGAGCTAGTTAACCTAGTTCATCTGTTAATTAACAACAGTCGATCAATAGTCCTCTGCTATCTCTGTGGAACATAATGAACCAGATTGGGTACAGCCGAATGGCCGAGCGCACACATTTTTCAATATCAACTTCATTATGGTTGGATTGTCACGTTTTTCAGCATCTTTTAAGTTCATTAATATTACAGTTGTGTTATTGATTGTTGGTCATGGGGGCGGTCAGTCAAAACACTGAAACAACAGTCCCAAAAACAACTGCAAGCCTCAAACTCATTTAAAGGATAAATATTTGCAAGTTTACCAGCTAATTTTAGCCACTTTGTGCCGACCCTTGTCTTTTTGTCAGGTGAGTCAGGTTGAGATGTATGTGACTGGTAGGAAAAGGGGAACATATTCAACGTGTGTAGAAAGATTGCAGAAACACATTAGTTTTAAATGCCCAGTGGTTTATGGGTGAAAATTGATCACAGATATTAATAAATGTTTGTTCTGCTATAGGAATACTGTTAATAATAATAATAATAATGTATACTTTATTGATCCCATAGGAAATTAGTCTCTGCATTTAACCCATTCACCCAGTGAAGCAGTGGGCAGCCCCATCTTATCTTAATGACCTTGTAGTATCATATCACCCCATTAGAGCACTTCGCTCTCACACTGCTGGCTTACTTGTTGTTCTTAGAGTATTTAAAAGTAGAATGGGAGGCAGAGCCTTCAGTTTTCAGGTCCCTCTTCTATGGAACCAGCTTCCAGTTTGAATTCAGGAGACAGACACTA
>VURO01018798.1:52380-75185 GCA_015108175.1 Pelvicachromis taeniatus | reverse complement strand
TGTGCCTGAGTGATTCGGTGTATCCATCTTAATGACCTTGTAGTACCATATCACCCCATTAGAGCACTTCACTCTCACACTGCAGGCTTACTTGTTGTTCTTAGAGTATTTAAAAGTAGAATGGGAGGCAGAGCCTTCAGTTTTCAGGTCCCTCTTCTATGGAACCAGCTTCCAGTTTGAATTCAGGAGACAGACACTATCTCTACTTTTAAGATTAGACTTCAAACTGTCCTTTTTGTTAAAGCATATAGTTAGGGCTGGATCAGGTGACCCAGAATCCTCCCTTAGTTATGCTGCAGTAGGTGTAGGCTGCTGGGAGATTCCCGTGATGCATTGAGCATTTCTTCTTCAGTCATCTTTCCCATTCACCATGTGTTAATAGATCTCCCTGCATTCAATCATACTTGTTATTAATCTCTGGCTCTCTTCCACAGCATGTCTCTATCCTGTTTTCCTTCTTTCACCCCAACCTCTGGCAGATGGCCGCCCCTCCCTGAGCCTGTTTCTGCCGGAAATTTCTTCCTGTTAAAAGGGAGTTTTTCCTCCCCACTGTCGCCAAAGTGCGACATAGGGGGTCATATGATTGTTAGGTTTTTTTTGTATGTATTATTGTAGGGTCTAACTTGCAATATAAAGCAATTCAAACCCTACGCACTGTTTTGCTACTCAGGTCAAACATGATATATAAGTCACTTAGATAACTTCTAAATGTTAATGTTTGGGGCTTAGAGCTGTCATTATATTTAGAATTTCACCCGTCATATCCCCCAATGTTCTGTTCTTATTCAAACAGCTGACTCTGTATTAAATCTAACATTAAAAATATTTCAATTCAACAGGAAACATTTTTACCGGGAGCAAAAACAGCATGTTAACACGTGGAGATCCTGAAGGCTGCTCCAAAAATGATCAGATTATATTTTCAATATTTGTTCAGTTCTCTTCCAAACCCCAGCAGCTGTCTATTGTCAGTTTTGAGAGTCTACTAAAATAAAAGCGTTCTAACATCTCACCTGTTTGTTATTATTCAGGCATACATGTGTACTATTTATAGAGACATTAAGCTTGTGTTTCTGTCATGTAGCGAAAGTCAACTATATGAAGCTTATTCGACATTATGGAACAGATCATACATAGATACTTAAAAAAAAAATTTTTTTTCTTTAAAAAAAAATCCTACAACATCATGTGTAATTTCCATTGTAAATATTAATCACTGTTAAATTAAGAGGGGATGGAAGTAAAAACAGTGATGTCATCAATTACGCTGCTGTTCCAATTGTAGAATGATCGTGCTAAGGACTCGCGTTCTCGGGAAGACTCGCAAGAATACCAGTACGCACTTGCGTACTTAAGAATTGAGAAACGGCCTTTGTTTTTGTGTTGTATCTGCCTACTGTAGAGGTCACGTGTTTTTGCTTACTGTGGAACTCCACAGTGGCTGCAGCCAGACCCTTCTCTAAATGTGGGGTGTTAGGCTAATGGTGTCAAAGGTTTATTTTTTTTGCTTTTATATGACAACATATGCATTTAGTTTAAATACTACAGTTTGCTGAGGAAAATGACTTATCAAGCTTTTCAGTGTCTTTAACAACAAGCTAGTTGCTAACTTAGTCTGGCTACTATTGGTTGCATGCCAGGTAAAGTAGTATTATGTATATATAATACTTGTATATATATATATAGATCAACATTAAAAAAAGTTGTGAAAAAAGTTGGAAAAGTTGGGTTTATCCCAGTCTTACATTGGTTGCATTTAGGTAGGAGTGACTTTGGAGCTCTTCTGCCATCATCTTACATTTGGAAAAGTTGGCGTGTCAAGTTTGTACATAGTACATATATGACCGCAGATGCATACTGTTAAATATTTGGCCTAAATAAGATTACATGCAACTTATTAGCTTCAGAGCTGCGGTAAGTTAACATCCAACAATGCTGTTGTGAAAAGGCAACTTGACCAAAAGAGTAACATCATACTCTAACCCTTTCAACCCTCCAACTTTTATTTGATAGTCAGCAAGCTTGGGTCTCACTGACAAATTATTTGCTATTATAAACACCTCACAGAGGCTCTTTGCTGTTTCAGAGTAGGTGCTTAGTGTGAATGAGTATATATCAGTGTGTGTGTGTGTGCACATGCTGCGATGCCAGTGTAGAACAGTAAACACATACCCATCGCATTTCATTTAAATGCGATTTCCAAATCACTTCCATCTCCCACATGCATTTACTTGCATTTTCTTCTGTATATCCTTCATGTTTGCTTGATTCCAACATTTGGTGTTTCCCTTCTGATATAAAAGTAAGAGATCAAGGGCTTGTTTGGTAATATGTCTTTGTACACAGCCCCCACCCCATCCCATCTCTTTCTACAGCTCATCAGGTCTCACAGTAAATATCTGATATGAAATAGGTACTAAAAGTGGTTGGACTGCACTGAGCTCATATAAGGACAGTTTATCTGCAGCACTTGTTTTTTTGTTGTTTTTTTTCCCAGAGGATGAGAGGAAACCATGCATAAAGATAGCTTACAGAATGAAGAGGAGACATTCAGAGTGCAGCAGTCCACTCAGATACACACGAGTCTTAATCTCAGTAAACAGTGACATCTGCTGAAAAGGCCGCACCATGGAGATAAGAGCGGATTTCTTTCCTGCATTTCATTTCATTCCTTGCATTTTTGTGTGTGTCACTGTCATCATTATGCTTAAAGCGTGTAGGAATTGGAGCATGGTTTATAATATCAATTTACATGCTCATCATAATGAAATGCATTCATACTCAAAACCAATTATTTTTTAAAAAAAATCTCATTGTTTTCAGAATTATCTCCACGCTAATCTGACATTTTCTTTATTTCTTTGTGCTGTGACACGTTTCCTGAAACTGGCACATAGCCTTTTAGCCTCAGGGGGTTGGTTTCACTTTTATTTCATTTTTCAAATGGGGATTTTTTTTTTTCATTGACATTTTCAGCTACAGCAAAATCCAATTTATCTTCTTAAAATTAACCAAAAATGTATTAAAATGCCTACAGCTATGAGTTCAGAAATGAAGAAAGCATGCACTGTTGAATTTTTAACTTGGAGGCAAGTCTCAGAGGTAACTTTTCTTTATTAAAACTGACTGGAAAGAAAGCCACAATTATTTATTAACCTATTTGAGCACATTTGGTTATATTAATTAGCAGGCAGATCCCCTTTAATGCTTTCAGGAATGTATAAAACACTAAATCTTGTTACGTTTTGTGTTTCTAAAGTGTGGTTAATAACCAGCTTCACATTTTTCTATTGAATATCCACCGTAAATGAAGCATATTTGTGAGTTCCGTCTCTTCTACATTTTCTTCCTGAGTCTCTTGGAGACATGTTGACACCGTGCAGGTTCACATGGAAATCGAGAGTCAGCAGCTCTGCAGGAGAAATAAATTGGCATGTGTTCTAATTAGCAACTGACTCCAGATGTGGCAGATGCAGCCACAGCTGTAGTCAATGTCCAAACAAGACTTCCATTTCAACCCGAGCGGTAAAGGTACATCGAAGTTGAATTTATATGTTTTGAACTAAAGTAACCTTGAAATGACTTGAAATGATCGTACACAAGCCTCATAAGGCCAAAGAAAAAAACCACAGTCATTTCTCTGAAGCCTTATTACTTCCCCTAAAGAGATTATGTTGTATGTCACACTTGTGTACGAGCGTCATTCAGTCTGTGAACACAGTAGTTTGAAAAGTTTTGAATGAATTCTGAAACTTTCAGTGTAACTAGTTTAAACAGCTGTCATGCTGCTCTTATCTGGATCGCGGAGTGCTTCTTGTTGGAACATGATGTACCAACTTAGATTACTAATTATTTTGTCTCGCTCCGAGCATGCTGGGAAAATTATACCCCCTGCCACCAATGCACTAATACATAGCTAAAAGAAAGATAGTAACGTTACAGAAGGTGCTAGCACAAAATGTACTTCCTGCGTTCACCGTTCATCACGAAATGTAATATAATATGATAAATTGAGAAAATATGAGTGAGGTTAGTGGGGTCAGCTTTCTGTAGCTAAAATGAGTAGAGCAAAAGACATATTTCCCACATATATTTCCCACTCATACATCCCATAATTCCACCCATTTAAGAATGAGTTTCAAATAAAAGACATCTCAACCTGGGTTTAGACTTAAACATTTTCTGTCACTTGCCTTTTAAGGTTTCCACACTGTAGTTTCTGTAGCAGTTACCGCTGCACAGTGACTTAGTGGTAAAGAACGAGGGATAAGCTAAACTCACTGTCACTATTGCGCACCAGTTACATCTCACACTAGTGAGAAGTTGCATTACTGGCTTGTGGCTCGGTAGTTTTAAGTGCGGCCTGACAGATGCTTCCTTGATGCTGCAGTCAACATGACTGCTGCTGATGGTGTGTGATCTTGTTAATCCAAGCATAGGGAAACCTATAGCACAGCGCAGTCAACAACAATGAGAATCACAAAGAGGCATAAAGTGGGTCAACAGCACATCTGCAATTTGGCTGCTACAAAGACAATAATACATAGAAAACCCCAATAATCAGGCCACCTCCTATAAATAAGCACTTGGTCATAGCGGGAAGGAAAAACTCCCTTTTAACAGGAAGAAACCTCTGAATTGACTAGCAACATTCTCCCCATCTTATTTATTGATACTAATGAAGCTTTTTCTAACTTAGACTATCTTAAATCTTACCAATAGGCTTCGAGCTTATGATTTTTCATTTTTTGATAAAAGCTATCACTAGGGTTGGAATGATAAATGAAGCTTTCTCTCTAATGTTGAAGGATGTGTAGCTTATAAAATAAAGAGCCTCGAGGCCACTGTCATAGGCAATATATACATAATTTGGAATTTATAGGCTCCTGTGGTCCTTTTCTACTTAATACAGCGGACAAAGGTTCCACTGCCAAATTATCGTCAGGTGTTGATTTTAAACATCTAAATGCTTATTGGTTTAACATACTGAACCATGTCAATTAATCTGTTTACTTATTTTCAGTCTTCAGTCAGACGTAAAAAACCCGGCAACTTTAAGTCAACTCAGTGGTCTGCTCCATTGAGATATAAGCCCTCCAAAGAAAGCACTGAGAAGTAAGCTGTTTCACACCATTTAATCACAAATCCCCTGCTTTCTTTTCCCTTTCCCCTCTCTCTGCTCGCCTCCATCTATCTCTCTGGCCTCCAGACAGCTGAGTGGCTCTTCTGGATTTCGCTGACACTGCGCCTGGTCCCGCCTGGACTTTTTTAATCAGGATGGACACTCTGGAGTCAGAGCTAACCTGTCCAATCTGCCTGGAGCTCTTTGAAGACCCACTGCTGCTCCCCTGTGCCCATAGCCTCTGCTTTGGCTGCGCCCACCGCATCCTCGTCTCCCACTGCACCACCAACGAATCAGTTCAGAGCATCGGCGCCTTCCAGTGCCCCACCTGTAGATATGTCATTTCCCTGAGTCCAGAGCGTGGACTAGAAGGACTTAAGAGAAACGTGACCTTGCAGAATATTATTGATAGAGTTCAACGGGCCTCATCTTCAGCCGGGCTCCCCCTGCCACTGTCGTTGCCTGCCCCTCACAGCGGGCCCAACTCTCCTGGCGAGGAAGGTAGCAACCGGTTGGCGCTGGTTCCCCTCAGCGCCGCCATGTCCAGCCCGAGCACACCTCCGGAGCCTGTGCAGTGCCAGTTCTGTGAGCAGGACCCGCCACAGGACGCTGTTAAGACATGCGTAACGTGCGAGGTGTCATACTGCGACGAATGCCTCAGAGCGACGCACCCCAACAAGAAGCCGTTCACCGGCCACCGGCTCATCGAGCCTATGCCGGACTGCCACCTCAGAGGGCTTCAGTGCCTGGAGCACGAGGAGGAAAAGGTGAACATGTACTGTGTCAGTGACGATCAGCTCATCTGCTCACTCTGCAAGTTAGTTGGACGGCACAGAGACCACCAGGTGGCAGCACTGAGCGACCGCTATGAAAAACTCAGGGTAAGCACAGAAATTGATTTTTTTTCTTACCCTTCTTATGTTTGCTTAATTGATTTTAATGAAGTTATTTCACATCTGAAATCTTCTAAAAATCCCCATTTTCTAATTAAAACCTGCAAGATCCGTCACATTGTAATGACAGATAAGCTTATACTTTCTTTGTTCTTTATCTTATACCCATATAATGAATATTAAACTTTAATTTTACTCTGCTCTAAAGTGTGAAATTTCCTATTATCCTTGCCCAGGTATCTCACTCGATTATCATGTGTGATTTTATCATCTCGTGCTGACTTATTATCTCTACTGAATAATTAAGCAATTAGCATAATCACTGCTCCATGCCACTGTGCCAGGAGGGTGTTCAGAAGCAAGCACACAGAGTGAATATGGGGAGTGTCATTAGTGACAAGGCATGGTGTCTTTAATGAGGTTGCAGGTTAACGAGCACCAATTGCCTGCTGGGTGTAGGTGTGCTTAATTGAGCATGGCTATTACAGTTTGCTGGTAATGGAGATGGAGACAGTGTGTGTCTGTGTGTGTGTGTGTGTCTTACAGCAAAGATCATGCAGAAGTAAATGTTACCTTGGATGTCCACCAGATGGTTTCTTCTATTAATCTGCCTTTGACTAATATAAGCACTTTTTTGGAGAGTGTCTCCAGTGACTTAGGATTACATTTGCATAATGTTGGAGTATTTTAATGGCTTTTATAAAAGGGAAGAGAGGCAAAAAAGGAAAAAATAGGTCAAAGTCTAAGTCAAAATAGCAATGGCCAAGGTATAGCTAACTTCAGTCCAAAGTCAAGCTTTCATAGTACAATGCAAAATCCAGAAACTATGAGTATGCAGTTATCTTACATTTACAAAGCTGTAAGTCAACAGTTTGCAACCAACACTTTCTGTTTTACAAAACTTTTATGTCTTTAGGTCCAGTTAAAGTTGAAAGTTAGCATTAAACAGTATTGGCACACAGCTTAGTTTCATTAAGTGATAAACAGTGTCGGAGTCGTTACTCAAAATAAGTAATGGATTACACATTACTCAGTACTTTCCTTATAAGTAATGCATGTGTTATTTAACTACTTGCCAGAGAAAGTGATTTGTTACACTACTCGTTACATTACTTTCTTGTTACTCTGTAAAATGACTGTAAATACATTGTTTCATACATACAAGTTAACAATATAAACCACAGGCTCCAGTTCTGCACACAACTCAAATGACTGTCCTAATGAGGACACATATATAATCTTTCCTTTAGTATTTACATATGTAACACGCCAAGAACACTAAGCGAAGTTGAAAACAAACTAAAAGGGACCTTAAAGGGATCGCTACAGTAAATCTACTTTACAAATAGGCAATGGAGGCTACAACGTCACTGCCTCTGTTACCTGTTGAAGTTCAGACTCTGGCTGCTAGGCTGGGGTCAGCATACGCTTAACTCTATCTTCATTCTGTGCTCTTGACTAGCTTTGCGTTAGCATGTTTTGTTGTGTAGAGAGTTGCAAAGAACTGAGGTTGTGTTAGTGGTATAATGTGCTTGTTCCTGTCTTAGATACATCATGGGCTTGTCTTATTTTGCTATAAAAAGAAAAACAATATTTCTATTGCAAAATTTTCCTTCTTCTGCACTGAAATCAGCTGCTTATAGCACAAACGGGTCTATGAGATATCCCTCATATCACCCTAATGTTTGTCCACAATCAACATTGACCAGTCACATTTTTGTTATGTCACAGCTTTGAAATATGGAGGAAAATGCTTTAGGTTGTATAAAACTCTCTTTCAGAAAAAAATGAGTCATTTTAAAAGAAAAAAAAAAACCCCACTTCTGTAAAGTTATTTAGAAGTGGGAATTAGCTATAGAGGGCTGTAAACATGTTTTTCTGCTTTAAAGTTGGGCATTTTAAGATGCTAATCTACTGGGACTGACTCGCTTTTGGAGGCAGCCTCAAACAGCAGCTGGAGGAACTGACTTTTTTTATGCTATTTCTGTGTGCCTCTTGGTATCAACCCCAATCAGCATGATCCCCACTGGTGCATCCCAAGTATACCCATTTATACAACCGGGTTCCAGCAGTGTCACCTCTAATGTCCAGCACTTGCACATTCACTTAGGTCAAACCTGATAATTTGAATAAAAACTGATTAATCCACCCAAGCATGCTTGCAACATGGAGAATAAAGATTCCCCACCACCGCACCAAAGCAGTGGGCAGAGAAATCGAAAATGTCACTTAACCAGGGGACATATTTAGCCATGTACTACACACACAAATGGTGTTTATTCAGCCTTGATAAGCACCCTTAAATAAAAAGTCAAGACTGAGCGTGTTCTCCTTTTACAAGGGCTTTGAAATATGTGTTAGTCGTTGGTAATATGTCCTTAGAGAAGGGGCATGCAGTGATATAATCAGAGAAAGTGAACCTAACCAAAATCAGTGATTATGATTACATATGTGTGCACCCAATAAATAAGCCTAAAAACATCCCATCATGCCTTGCCTTTTATCATTCTTTTGTTTTAGAACCTGCTTTGCCTCCAATGCTGGGCTTGATGTTCTTTGTCATTAGATTTAATGTGGGTGCCTCTACCGCCTCATGTTGCCTGTTTCAGCAAATTTAGGCAGAGAAGAAAAATTAGCAGGAAGGCTACAGGTCAGTGCATCATCTAATTATCGTGATTTTTTTTTTCTCCCTCCATTCAACCTGAGAGAAATAGCACAGGTCAGCACACCCTGCAGTTATTGTACAAGCTAATTATCGTCTGTACCACAAAGCAAAAACAAAAAAACACAAAACAAAACAATGGGATGGCACTTGTGTCTCCTACCTGCACAGAGGCTTTTAAATACTGCCTGTGTAAGCAAAGAAAGTGTGCAAATTGTTTAGGCCAAGCGAGCCATGTCATACTTTGAATCTAGGTGAGCAATGCTACTGCAGTTCATGTGCTTTTCCAAGTTTTGAGCATTTCTTAACAGTTATATGAGAGGACACACGTCTAAAAATGAGGATTTCTGTCACATACTCCAACTTTGTTACCCCCCCACACACACCTTGACATTCACTTCTGACAGGGCTCGTTGGTTAAATGAAGTTCTTGTTGAGATATGTAGTCCTCCTGCTGTTTGACATCAGTCAGAGTACCTTGTGAGGACACTGACAACAGATGGGAAGACAAAGCGCATGTGAGCGCTTCATTAATTTGTGAGCGCGCTCGCTCGATTTTCCCTGCGCACTTAGACAAAAGAAAACATACACATGAAGACATTAACATCTACACACACACACACACATGGATGCACACAGTTTATACACAAAGGCATTTCAACGGGCTCTCCATAATCTACTGAAATATTTAAAAGACAGGAAAACTTCATGAGGATATTAAAATGCAAATTTAAAAAAAGACTGAAAAGAACACTTTAAAAGCCAAAGACAGCAAAATAAAAAGTGAACGATAAAGAAAATAACATAATAAAATATGAACCAGTCGAATGAAAGAGCAGGTAAGATTAAATCTGAATTTATTAAATAAGTACAAAGTCTATATTAAGTAAAAGCAGTACAAAAAAAAGTGATTAGCTTTAAAAATTGCTTGAGTTGGGGAAGTTGTAAGTCCCAAACGGGGCTGAATCACAAGTGTGCACTGGTTAAAAGTCAGTGTGCTGGATTTGGTTTGAACTCTGGGCACCACTAGCTGACCTGGCCTTGCAGATCTGACACATGTATCTGTTTTTTGTTTCTTTACTCGGAAAACCAGGCCCTGAAATTCAGTTCTGTATTACACAAGAAGCCAGAACGAATAGGTGTAATGTGCTCTCTCGTCTTGGTGGAGGCCCAATTCTTAATTCATTTTAATTGGAAGGCCAGTACGAAGGACAATTCTTTGGAAGGAAAAACAAAACAAAACATTTTTGCCTTCTATAAGTCAGAATATCAGGTTATTATATCAGGATTTGCAGGTATTTTACATGTTTTACATTCTAAATCAAATTTCAGAGAAAAAGAAATGTATTTAAAGTTAACCACATACATTAAGTTGATTCGCAACATAACTTTGAACGTTTAGTTCAAAAATCACATAGTTGAAATTATTTCAATAATTATTCTTTGGAATCATTTCCAAGTGTTTCAGTGACTCAGTGACTATTTTCAGTGTCTAATAACATGTCGTTCTGACTCATCACATCAGTATATTTTAACAAACAACAATATGATCAATGGACTGGAGCTTATACAACAAGTGCTTATACAACATTCACCCACTCACACACAGTCATACAAGAACTGTTTTCCTCCACATACGTGCTTCCCATCTAACATACACACACATTAATACACCGGAGAGCAAATTGTGATTTAGCATCTTTCCCAAGGATTTGTAGGCATTCAGCCTGGAGACTGGAGCAGACAGAAAAATCACCAGGCTTCCAGTATAGCCTTCCACCACACTATATCCCAGTATAGGAGTATATACTTGATATTTGACTTTAAAATTATTTACTTCTTATCTATTTATATTATTTACTTCTTATCTATTTATATGTGAACTATTATATGCAGCTTTGACAGAGGATTATTTTACCGTGTTTTGTGTTAGCTGTCATGTAGCTAACATTAGCGCTATGTTAGCAAGCTAGTATTATTAGCTAAACATAATGTTATAAGCCACCACTGAGCTGATAACATGTACTTTCGTCTACATGTACTCACTCTTTTGTCAAATAAAGACTCGTGTGGTTATTTAGTGGCAGCATAACGCAGCATTAAGGCATTTGCTTTTGTGTGTTTTGTTTTGGTAGCAAGCTGAAATGAACTGTAATTGTAGTTTGTCTCAATGAAATGGGAAGAGGATGCAATTTTTTTTTTAAACTAAAGAGCTAATTTCAATCATCTCTTTTGAGCTGTTATGAAGAAATTGCATTTATTGCGTGCCTAGATGGTGAGAAAATCAAATTTGCGTTCACTTTGCAAACTGATAAATTGACTGTTTGCTACAGGAGTAGAGCTGCTGAGGTGAAAATTTCAATATTTTTTTCTTCAAATAAAAAAAAAAAAAAAAAAAGCCTATTGAACTGAATATTATACATTATCCTTCAAGTTAAAGACGGATTATTGCTAATCACATTAAAAGCCACACTTTATTTTTCAGACCAGTGACTTGTTTTGCTGTCTTCAGTAAAAGTGAGGCTTAAAATATATCTCTGCCTCGGGATGAGTTCTGATTCAAAGCGCCGCACATGTCACGTCACTTAACTTTAATTCATTTCTGTAAGCCATTTCTTTTCCTCTTTGTGTCTAATCTGTGCGTGGCAGTGTTTTGTGAAAGAATGCGTTAAAACCAGACAGCAAATAGTCAAAAATAAATAAATAAAAGCTGTGATTACGCAACACGAGTACATTTATAGACAGATTGTTCTCAGATTTTATGAGCATTGTGCAGTATACAGTGAACGTGTTGTGGCTTTAAAAAGGCAAGGTTGCGTGGTAAACAGAAACAGAGTAGGAAGTAAACTGAGGTCTAACATAATTACCAAAGGAAGCGCAATGCAATATTAATGCTGAAAAACGCATTTGATTTGAAATTTATGAGGACAGAAGACTTTTGAGAGACTTCTTACAAAAGGAGGTCCATCATGTAGCCGCCCTTTGTCAGCTAATCCCAGTAGCTTAAAGTCAAAATGCTCAAGCTGTTACAGGCCACCCGATTTTCTTTAGATATGATTTTTCACTTCTTTTTCTTTCATTATAAAGTCTGACAACTTGGAACTGTTTTGGTCATATTTTCTGGAACATTTCATTCATATCACTTTTTGCCCTGATCTGCTGGAATTTGAGATATCCCCACTCCACAGGGGGTGTGGGGGAGAATATCAGATGATTGGAATAGTTTCCTTTTTTTTCCAGTGGCAGTGGTGGTGTGTGTCTGATAAGAGCCATGGAGGTTATTGTGGGAACACCCATCCTTTTTCGTAGATAAAATTACCCCCGTCACAGGAAATTGACGGAGGAGGTGGCTGGAAATAGCTTTTAAAGTCCTTGGCTCTGGGTCTGAGGAGAAAGAACCTTGAGGATAAAAGATGGCAGCTGCTCTTTGTGTGTGTGATTTCAAATCACAGGTTTGTTCTGTTTTTGTTGTAATCCACTTTGGTTAATCAGCTGCCCTTTAGTGTTACAAAAAAATACGTCGGGCTGTCAAATACAAAGACAATAAAACACGAGCAGACACTAAAGCTTCTGAACCGTAACCTTGGTGATAAGCATGACATTTAGCTCCATGTCCTCCAGCCATCTCATTCATCTTTTATATTATAAAAAATACTTATTCCCTTACATGCTTTGACAGTCCATCCTTTTTTTCTTTCTTTTTTTTTTAATTCAACCTTGACTTTGGCAAACAATCTTTAAAGTGGATCATAAAACAGCAATAAAAGCTAAATTAAAAATACATATGCTGACAGCCAAAAGCGTACAGTGTGTCAGCACAACTTGACATCTTACCCTTCGCTGCTGCTGCCGCTGGGTGTGATCAAAAGCTCAACAAGCTTGAAACTTTCAAACGTAGAGAGTGAGCATTGCTTCTTCCCCCTGACCACACAACAGTGATGCCAGAGTGTAGAGGACACTCTGCATCACTTTACATCGCTGCAGCAAGATGAAAAGGAAACCCACTGGCAATGTTTTTTAGGGGGCAACTGGGTATTCTTTAATATGTCAGTCATATTTCTCACCTACAATATTATGATATAGAGTCACTTCAATCTTCAATAGCTGATTGTTTGCAGTTCTTGAGAAGTAAGCAAGTGTCAATTAGTTGGTAAATCATCTTTGTTTTAGTGTAAAACCCCCACAAAAAAGAACAAATCCTGACAAAAAGTGTAAAGAACTTCAAAAATCTCGTACTTTTTCCACATTCAGTGACATACACACAACAAAGTCACAACATAGTGTGACAGACATGAAATAGTGTTTTTGTACTAACAAGGCGATTCTGAAAAAACGATTATCTGCAAAATTTGCATTTCTGTGTGAAGTGTGTCCTTAAAGAAAGAGGAAACTGGACATGTACTGTTCATCTTTCAAAAGAAAGATGAACAGTTTCTGTAAGTCATGTCCTTAAGAAATAAGCAAAAAATCCAGTAAAGACTTGACGCAGGACCTGAGAGAGTCATCTGGCCCGTGTTCATCAAAACCTCATCAAAAACGATCTAGGTGGAAAAGTGGCTATGAAGAAGGGAAATAAGGAGAAAGGGTTTTAGATATACCAAATTACGTAAGGAAGTAGACTAAAAATTTGTGTCCGCAGGTTTAATGACGTGATGAATCTATATTTGAAATTCTTGATTGAAATCAGATCAGGTTGGACAGTGTCTGCAGTGATCAGTAAAGCACGGTGGAGGCTCTGTCACGGTTTGGGGATACATTTGTTGCAGATCTTGTCCAAATTCATGGAAATATGAAACAGAAACATACCATCAGATTTTGATCCACCATTCAGTGTCACCTGGAAGGAGCTGGTTGGCAACAGCTTCATTTTCCAGCATTACAATGACCCCAAACACGCCGCCAATGCAGTGAAAGTGTACATGGATATTAAAAGCTCTGGGGATTGGTCTCCCCAGAGCCCGAACCTCAACGTTATTGAAGGAGAGAAGACGTCTGGAGAACTATTCATGAAGGGTAAAGGAAAAGACAAGAAAGCTGCCTAAGAGAGTTCAGGTTGTGTTGAAGAATAAAGGTGGTCACACCAAATATTGTCAAGTTAGAATTGTGCAAACTCAGTTTTTAGTTGTACATGTTTCAGTAAATGTCCAAGAGGCTCTTTGGACGTCTGGTTCTGGTCATATCAAAGTCTGGTATGTTTGAGGTGAAAGCACGATGTCAGCATTTGTATTGTTACCCTTGAAAGTTAAAATAGTGACATTATTATCAACCTTTGCTTATTGGTGGTTAGCATAAATACACTGCTGTGTTTGTGCATTGGGCTTTGTCACTGCTAAACCGCCTTATCTTCATAACTGGTTATACTTTTGAATCATTTTGCCCTCAAAAGATGTGCCTGCTGCTGTTTGACACAGTATTGAAGAGTCTGCATTTCAAACCAAGGATGTTATAAGATGCTTGGTATCCCATGTTTAAAGTCCCATTTTAAAGAAATTGTCATTTAAATGTGCTCAAATACAGATATCAGATTTTCTCTTTAACTGTAATAAATTAAAGCCACTCTGTGAAAATGTGTGTAGCACTTACTGACAACTTTTACTTCCTGTACTCAATGTTCTCTTTGCTCTGGGCTGTTTCTCTCTCTCTCTCTCTCTCTCTCTCTCTCTCTCTCTCTCTCTCTCTCTCTCACACACACACACACACAAACTCATCCTTTTTCAATTTCTTCTACAACAATGCTCCTTTCATGCTGTGTTTTCTTTTCACTCTGCTGTGCTTTGTTTCTTAATCAGCGCCCTTTTCCTGTAGGAGTCATCTCTGTTTCTCTCACACTGATAAAAAAAAACACAAACAAATTGTTCCCAATTTATTACTTAGCTCACTAGTGGAAACCAACCAATACACAACGCCTACTACAATGATGATATGAGATAAATACATTATAGATGTGTGTAAGGACAGTTGGACAGACTCTAAAGCAGAGCAGTAAAGAAGCATGGGCTCTTTTAAAGTTCCCGTTTCCTCTTCCTGCTTCCTCTTTAATGTCTGTCTTGCTGTTTAACTGTCCGCCTTTGTTCTTCCTCACCTTTTCCTCACAGTCTCTCTCCTCATCTGCGTGGTTTCTCTGATCGCTCTAACACATGAACCACGAAGAGAATGGCGCGAAATCCTCAGAGCACAACTGCTCAATGTCACATAAAGACGTCGGTCCTCTGAAGTTTTGACTTCAGTTGCTTACCTTTCGCTATCTGTGCGATTCTCTTGCATACATTCTTAGCTTATCAGCACTGCTCCAGGGTGACTTGTTTCATTCACAGCGTGCATCTACAGCCATTTTTGAACACATGAACAGAGCATACACTGATAACAAGTGTGATGCTTGTTATATAAAGACATGTAACCTTTTTGAAGCTGTCAGGAAGATGTTAGGTGATGAAAGAGAAGAAAAATTTGCCTCAGTTTCAAAGAGTGGATTTTTTAGGGCGATATAAGAAGAACCTAAGAGAAGTTGTGAGCAGGCTACAGCCGAGCAGCTTCCCACTAATTAAAAACAGATGCCATTGAATGAATACGTTTTTCTCTGAAATATAAAATCCTCACAAAAACTGTTTTGAACTCTCATGGCTGTTAGGCTGAAGCACTAGAAACTTCTCTTACTCTTAGGTACTGAGTACTTAGTTGGGTTTATCTGTTGAAAACTACTCGGTTAGATTTAGGCACAACAAAGTTCTTGGTTAGGTTTAGATGCTGAATGTTTCAGTGTTGGGTTTGGGTACTGAAATGTACTTAGTTGGGTTTAGGGACTGACAACTACTTGGCTAGATTCAAGCATGTCAAACTTCTTGGTTAGGTTTAGGTATTGGACATTTTGTGCTTTGGTTTAGGTACTAAGGTACTAGGTTTAGGCATAAAATATTCTTTTTCACAACATCTGAAAAATAATGACTTAAACCCTTCTTACTAACACCATGATCCTGTGCTCAGGGCACAGGGGCCAAAGTATACCTTCATTTGAAAGGCCCCAATCCAGTGGTTTTGCCAAAACAGCTTTAATTGAGGCCCTGGGAATGAGAACAGGCTTGAATTATGCCTCTTCTGCTGGAACTGCTCTTCATTCACTTCGCCTACTTACTCAGTTTGAGCCAAGTCTCAAGTATCTGCCGTCTACACAAAAGCCTGAATCAAACTGCCTCTGCAGAACAGGTTGAGACTGCTCCTCAATCGCTGACCTCTGGATGTTTACATAAATCCTGGGTGGGTTGTGGGAGTAAACTAGCTAGCTTTCTGAAAGTACAGAAAGTGAGTGGACTGAAAAGTCCTACCTTGATATTTTTAGGCTGCATGCTGATACACAATCAATTTCTTGATATTTTCTATGAAAGAAACATGAAAGAAACATGTGAGATGTCACAAAGTACTGGAAATCAACTTCAGCTTTACTGGGTAATCTGTTTTCACTGTTGGGCATGGCTCATTTGTGTTGCGGTGGAGTAGTACCAGTGTCTGATCCACAGTCAGTGTGGCAATGAACAACCAACATTCTTTTATCCAGCTAAAAGAAATCACAAGAAGTGTTTGTAGCATTTTTCACCTCCCATTAGACAACCATTTCAAACAAGGAAGTGAAGAAAAAACACGCTGACATGGCATTTTTTACACGCAAAACATTTTCCGCCATTGCCTCATTTGCTTAGCTGAGTTGTTACCGGCAACTTGTGTTTTCAGTGGGACGAACAACAAAAATGACTCTTTTTCTCTGATGGCTTTGAAAAGAACTGCATCTTTCTTAGTGTGGCCTTTCTGCAAATCAGTTAACCTGGTCAGCTGTTGTCAAATACTCAGTTTTACCTTCAAACATGAAAATACTGGCACATTTTAAATAAAGAAATGCTATAATGCGGCATAAAGCTGTGATAAACTAAAAACAAATTTGATATCATGATAATAATAAAACTGTAGTCACAAACTCTGAATTAATAACTAATTTTTAAAGTTTTTGTGTGAGTCTTTGACACTGACTGACTTTGACAATAAGGGTATCGTATAAATATTGGTCTCGGGACAAAAACCACTTAGTAAATAAGAACGGAGAAGGAGAAAGGAAGTCTAAGATCACAGTAACATTCAAGCAATAAAATCTTTTTAGTACACGTAAGTGTTCCACATTTTTAAAAAACTGTCTATTTTACATGTCAGGGGCAAAAGTAAACGTGTCCATCATTTTTATTATATCATTGTGCATTCATCTTAGGATAATCTAAATCCTGCAGCTCGCTATGTATTCTAAAACTCAACAAATCAAGAAGGCTTAGCCAAGGTGATTCAGAGCAGATTAACTTTACACAGACTTTTTTGGGGGGGGAGGGTAAAAATCCAGCTTGGACCGGCAGCAGAAAAAGAGGACAGGCAACAAAGAGAGAGAGAGATGGTAGGATAAAAACAGGCAGCATGACTGACAGGTGATCAACCTGACAGGGCAAGCAGTCCCCCAGGAGATAAACGCCACTTGGCAACATGGACGCTGTCAATGTGGAGTCCAAATCAGCAAACAAAACACGCGAAGGTTACGTTAACACGAACAGGAAGGCAGCCACAAACAGAAGCACAGAAAACTTAACCAAACTTTCGTTGCTTCTTTTCCCTTGTGTGCATATTTGTGTACTTCGTGAACTTTACTTTTCCTACATTACACCCGGGTGTGGAAACACATTTCTGCTGCATCTCAGGGAGCTGCTGACTTATCGTTGTGGCTCTTGTCCTCATCGCCATCTTTTCAGAGCGCACTTTTTCAGAGGGATAATGATGACGACGCCATATTCCTGTTCAAACAGTCCTCTATGCCTTGTTTGGTTTTTGTGTGTCATCGCCGTATTAAGGCCATCCATTTAAGCCCCGAGTACCAGTACAGTACACATGCCTGCACACGCAAATCTCTATCAGTATTTACTGTGGTTGTTTATACAATATTCCCTCTAGGTAGTGCCTTTTTAATCCTTAATGTAGCATCAGAACTAACTTTGTTTACACTGCTGCTATAAAAAAGGAGGTTAAAGGTCGAGCAAGTGCAAATGTCTGTTCACAGCAGCCTCACTTGTTTTTCTAAGGCGAGTAAGTACCAGATGTAAGGAAAGCAAAAGATTCACTTCTCCTGCGTTAGGAGAAGTGTGCCGCCTGTCACGGCCCTGCTGCTCCAGCGAACTTGCACACTTTTTTTTGTTTTTGGAGACATGAAAATCTCGGCGTTCACCAAGTCTGGTCTGAAATTCAACTGGAAAACTGTTTTGAATGGGCAAGAGGAGACGTGGCATCAGAGCAGCTTAAGCACGCTTGGTTTGGCAATAATATGATGGTCTTAGAAGTAAAGGAGACAGCTTGTGCCCAGGCAGATGAAAAGCAACAGAGAGAAGGAGGAAAAAAAAGGGGGGGAAAGGGGAATGGAGGGTGGGGGGGCAGGGAGGAGCATTAAGGGACAGCGCTGACGTGCTGTCACCTGTTTGCCGGTTCGTTAGCCGAGAGCGCTGCTGCATGCTCTCATAGGGAAAGCTTTTGATGCCTAATTTGCCGCTTGGCCGGGTTTGCGCATGGCTTGGTGCTCGGTGGAGTGGCTGTCCCAGTCACATCCTCTTGTAGAGTAGGCTTCTCTGTCGGAGGCTCGGACTCGGACGGGGCAGGATGAGAAGGCAGTACAGAGAAGAGGGGTATCACCCGCGCTCAGAGGTACGTGGTCGCCAAACGCACCTGTTTAAAAAGACAGGCGAAAACGCCAGAGCTCCTGGGGACGCTTGCGCAGAAGGAGAGCAGAAATCATTGCTTCTCTTTGCTGTTCTTTGGTGGACCTGAACTGAGGAATCAAAGAGGTTTTTTTTTTATTTCCTGTGTTTTCTAAAAGGCAGCTCTTTTCCACTTGCTTTACAACTTTTTCTGTTGCTGTTCTGATATTCTTACATCGCCTTTGGCTTCCATGAGAAAACTAAAAGGAAAGGAGTTCTTTTTGCATTTTTATCTTCCCTGTATTTACAGCTCCACTTTGATTTCTTTACATTCACGTCAGAGACTTTTTTTTCTTCTTGTCTCTCACTTTCTCCATTGTCTCGTTTGTGTTATTGTTTTCTGCAGCAAGCTCTGGATTCCAACCTGAGTAATCTGATCAAGAGGAACAACGAGCTGGAGTCTCTTATGGGAAAACTGATTCAGACTTGTCAACATGTAGAGGTGAGTCCCACGTTGCCCTTTATAGTTAGCTGTGTGTTGGAATTTGTCAAACAAATGGATAATATATGGATCATATAATATTTTACTACTTAAGACTTAACTGTAGCATCTCCTGTGCAACCTGTACAATTACTCAAGATTGATAAGTATCCATTAGCTTAGCATGTAGCAAGAGTTGACAACAAAACTGACAGCAAAGGACTATTTATGACTATCATTTAAAAATCTAATCTAATATTTAATTTTTGGTTTTAGGCTTTTCTATATTTGGCATTTTTGTTCGATCACGCACTCAAACTGTTGTGCTGTTTTAGTTGTATTTGTTATTTAGCAATGCCAACGCAAAAGTCTTTTTATTCTTTGTTTAATAGACAGACTGTTAATTAATATCATCTTAAAAAGTTAAGATGTAAACATGCCAGATTTGAGCAAAGAATTTACATTTACAGTGAACCTACATTTATCAATTGACATTTATTACATATTTATTACATTTTTTTTTTTTTTTCCTTGTGTCTGGGCAGATAAAATAATATAATAGGCACGTGACAGTGTAGATTGATATTAAAAACAAATATGAGTAAAACAACATTACACATAAGCGCAGATCTGATTTTCTTGAGTAAAAAGTTATTTTGAGGCTTCGTCTTAGAGTCAGAGAGTGTGGCGAGCGTATTTGACTTTTTTTTACATTCAAAGTCTGAGTGATTAATTCATTATGAGAATGTCGCTGTTATCACAACTCCTAAAGTATATATTTTTAATCAAACTGCTTATTAAATTTAGCTAACATGTACATTAAGAGCTCTGTTTAATTTCACATAAATGTTCTTAATAATTAAACAAAACGTTCGAAAAGCTGATCTTACACAGGATGCAGACAAAAATATATGTACACAAACAAACATAGCATCTTTTGCGTCTTTTAACACGTTAAGGATTTCATGTAAATATATCAAAACACAAATATATGCAACGTCTGTAACATCTTTCAACCTCTTTGCACTAAAAAAAAACTGCAATCCCTGTTTTCCAAATTAAAATCTTCATATTTCCCCAAAAGCTTTGCGTGCAGAAACTGGCAAGTGCAAATCATCTGGTTTCAGTCTAACACGTTTATTTTTTAGGATAACAACCAAATGTGCGATTGTCTGCATGCATTTAACTCGAGTGAAGGCAATTCTGTGCTAAGCCTGCCTGTTCATGTTCCACTAGCCCACTAAGAAGCTTTAAATAAAGTGATGCCACAGGCAGTGGTTGAAAGGCAGTGACATCTTAGTTTAGAAATAATGGAGAACAGCCTGCCTGCATGGCAAGGCCTTTGCATGCTGCAAGGAAAGAGGATTATGATTTATTAACATTTAAGAGCTGTACACATTTATTTTTCCTTGCGAGCATGTTTTCATGTTCGCCATCACGCAGATATGCTTCCTCTGAGCTTTAAGCTCAGGGGGAAATTGTGACGAGGCAAGAATTTAAACAGGAGAAAGAAAAACTTTGATCCTTTTCTGATGAATAAATGATAAACATGAAAAGGGCAAAGAAACCCGCTTGACCTATTTCTCCCCGGTGCATTATGACACATGCAGCGGGGTTTCGCAACACACTCTAAAACCCTGAATAACCTCTGAGGGGTACGGTGACAGCACGTCGGGTCAAGCTGCGGAGGGTCGTACTGGACTAGAAAAAGTTGGAAGCAAACAAACGCAATGATGGGCTACAAAACACATCCATGAACTTACGTGAACTCAGGAAACTGAGCTGTCTGACGTGCTTGGCATGAATATGACAGGGCTTAAATAAATAAATAAATAAATGAAAGAGATGGTCACTCAGCTTTGGTTGACGTGCTGTCGATGGAGCCTTCTGAATTTTTCACATCACATTAAGCCTCTCCCAAAGCCTCGCTAAAGATGGCTGCTGAGATTCTCTCAGACCCCAAATGTTGGAGAAAGATCAAGCAAATGGCAACCTTCCCGTGTCATGTTGAAAAAAAATAAATAAATAAAAACAAACTAAAAAAAAAAAAATGACTGCACACCCAGTTTCCTCTTAGTCACCATCTGCTGTGGTTCGGCTGTGGCCACAGTTTCATTTAATGCTCCCACACCAAATTACACACGCATTCTTTTTCGGCTGGCATGGTGACATTTATTTTTATTTTTTTTGCATAATCTAGTGCCAAACCACATTTGGACCCTTCTACGCTGTTTATTTATTTATTAATTTATTTTTTTTTGTTGCAAAAACAGGGCGCCGTTGTAATTTCGTGAAGGTACAATGAATTTCAATGCGATAATCCTGAATGCTCAGAGAGGGATCGATTTAGGCAGTTAATTGGTTTGTTTATTTAAATGAAAGGAAGGAAATTATCCCATTAAAAAAAAAAAAAAGAAAACGAGAAGATGAAAAGGAATTAGTGCTTTTGCAGTTTTGTTTTAAAGCCAGAGAAGAAGAACAAGCATTACCTCTGATGCGTGTCAGGGAATATAGGCCCTCCAAGACCAACTTCATCCCCAACCCCCTCCAGAAAGTTTGTTTGATGCGCATTTTACAAAGTTTGGATATCCTCCAGGCTTGACTCATTTGTGTGCATGCGTGTGTGTTTCTGTGGTTAAATGAATCACTTAATGTCCCTCTCAGGCTATAATCTGTCATACTGATCATATGCTCCAGAGGGCTCTGCCCACAGTCATTAGATGCTTCACGTCTTTACACAGCACATCATGTACTTTGGTCACAAATTGTGTGTGGGTGTCTGTGTTGCTGTGTACATGACAGTGTGTCTGCGCCACTCTCTTGTTAATCTAGTTTTAGTATGACATCCATTTACTAACAGGTTGAATATGTTCAGGGGTACAGAAAGCTTTCTTTTCTTATTCTTTTCCTTATTTGAAAATAAGCTTTCTTTGTCAAACTGTGAAAGTGATTTTGATGCAGGCAACTAATTGACAAGAGATTGTAAATATGCACTGCTCCCCGAGGGATTGGGAACCATTGCTACAAATACACTAGAATGAGGAATGTTGCTTAACTGTTGGTTAATAGTTAACAGGAAGTCATCAACAATCTGTGTGAAAAAGTAAGACAGTCGTTAACGTTAGCTTATAAGTAACTCAATAACTAATTAATTGTGACAAAGTAACACAAATTGAAGAATGTGAGGAACAATTGCCAATACAGGCACTCTTTAACCTCGTCCTTTAGACCATGCTCAACTTTGACTTTTTTTTCCAATGTGGGATTTATGGTTCCACGTTGGTGGCCATTTTGGTTGGTGTAGATAAAGCGATTGTTAGAAGTCATCCTATACACTACAGCTACACAGACACACTTGTTGTCAAAAAAGTCAAAAGTACACAGCTTGGCGTCTGTTTGTAGAATTCTAATTGGCTGAAATGGCTTAAGCAGGAAAGAGTTCACCACAACACTACTTCTTTGCAGACCCTAAGGATGGGTGAAAAGACAGTGCGTTTACTTACAGTGCTCCAAAACGTATTCCAACAGTTCACAAATAATGCAGTTCCCAATTGTGCTCCTCCTTTGCTCCCGAGTGTCTCCTTGTCTGTTGTAGCCCAGTGCACGAGTGGTGCTCCCCGAAACTTTTCTCCGCCCGACTCTCCTCAAGAGGAACTAAAAGAACAGAAAATCACAGTTAGCAGGTTCGCTAGCTGACAGTTCCAGTTCAGTGTAATAATCCCACTTCGCTGGTCGCTGCATCCAGCTTAAATGCCGCTGTTCGTAGATGACGACTGATTGGAAACAGCTGGTTGAGTGACGAGACACGGGAGGACCGACGACAGCGCGGAGGGTTTTTTTTTTTTTTTTTGAGCGACATTCCAGTCACACTCCCTACCAGTTGGTGGCGGTAATGCACCATTCAGTTGTTTCCCAACTGCCAATAAAATTTAAAAAGAAA